>JANSTW010058568.1:0-11542 GCA_027564275.1 Diadocidia ferruginosa
AGTTTGGATGAAAATAGTACAAGCCTTAATTTAGGTCAAAACGGTCAAATTGCCGAGACAATGTTTTTTTCTCGTTTTATGATGCCCTGATTCAGAAAAACTAGAAAATAAAAATGTCCGTCCGTCCGTCCGTCAGCAAAATATCAGCCACAAGAAAGTTTTACACCAGTCAAGGGATTTGGCCAATTTTTGGTGAGGATGTCTTATAGTCTAGAATTGCAGTTGGAGTCTCTAGGTCAAATATGAAGGGGGGCCCCTATACGATTTTTTTCTAAAAAATATCCGAAAAATATGAACTCATAGAGAAATTGTTTTACCAGTGGCCGAATTTGGCCAAATTTTTATAGGGGTGAGTTATAGGAGATTTGTAGTTAAAAGATTGCATTTGGAGTCTCTAGTTCAAAGATGAAGAGGAGCTCCCATACGATTTTTTTCTAAAAATATGAGCATATAGAGAAAGATTTTTACCAGTGGGCGGATTTGGCTAAATTTTTGAAGGGATGAGTTTTAAGAGATTTGTAGCTTATAAATTGAATTTGAAGTCTCTAGGTCAAGTATGAAGTGGGGCCTCCATACGATTTTTTTTCCTTAAAATGGCCGAAATATATGAACATATAGAGAAAATTATTTACTACTAGGTGGATTTGGCCAAATTTTTATAGGGGTGAGTTATCGGAGATTTGTAGTTAAAAGATTGCATTTAGAGTCTCTAGTTCAAAGTTGAAGGGGAGCTCCTATACCATTTTTTTTCTAAAAATATGAGCATATAGAGAAAGATTTTTACCAGTCGGCGGATTTGGCCAAATTTTAGTGGGAAGAAGTTTTTAGTACTCTCATACTCTAGGATTGCATTTAGAATCTATAGGTTAAACATGAAGAGGGGCTCGCATACGATTTTTTTCTTCTAAAAATTACCGAAAAATTTGAATAATATATAAAGAAAGTTTTTTACCAGTGTAAGAATTAAGAGTGAACGATACATAAATTTTTTTAAGAGCGGGAATGTGAGGATGATTGGAGAAGGATGGATTTGAGAAGTTTAGTACATTTTGGTGTAAGAGGAGGTTTTATGTGTCTTTATATACCCTGAGGTTTAACCTTGGGGGTCTAGGTTAAAGATTTATTTTGTGTTGTGATAAAAAACTTATAGTTTACATTTTTGTTCAAAATGTGAACTAATAGAAAATATTTTGGTTTCTGTTAGTTTTCAAATGTTAAAATATAGTAAAAGCAGCATCTCAGTTATACTGGGAGCACTCGGACCGATTTTTTCACATATTATTATATATATAGCTGCACAGAGAGAAACAAAGCTTTTAAGTCAATGATTTTTTGTTGTAGCAATAAAAAATGTTGTCAAATTTACAATTTGTTGATTTAAAAATAATTTAAATAAATTCAACATTTTTGTTTTGTTGTAAAAAATTTTCTTTGTTGAAAATGATAAACTTTTCTCCCTGTGTAAATATATATTTAAATCTAAAGTGTATATATAATATTACATATTGTTAGGTCATATCTGTATATATATACATTTTATTTTTAGTATGCCCGGTCGAATTCAGACTATATTTTTCATTGAATTGTTTATTCACAAACTTGTATACATTTATTTATATACACATAGACCCAATTGTTCGTCACATAATAACGATTTTTGCCCAACTCCATATAATATAAGTACATTGCCAGCCACACAACATGTACTGTATTTAATATTTTCCTTTTTCTTTTATTATTTTCTATATTGTGTATTTTCACATATATATGTACAGAGAGAAAGGAAAATCTTGAAAACAAAACAGCATGCAAAAAACACCAAAAACCATTATCACGGGTTTTCATTTTCAGAGCTTTTTGTATATACGTATAATATGTGGAGCTCCATAAACCTATTATCAGGAATATTCGACCTTTTTTCATTATATTCAAGCTCAGCTATATTCTTGTTGTATATATAGGTGGTTGGACGATTTTATTATAATATTTTATAATAAGATGTCTGATTCACAATAGATGTGATATGCCGAAAAAAAATTATTATATTTTTTTAAATTAAAAATAAATCCAAATTGTATGTATATGAGCAGCGGCGTATTTCCCTATAGGCCACTTAGGCAAAAGCCTAGGGCCCCCGACTCCAAGTAGGCCCCCAAATTATCAAACTATATGCATTTATTTTTAATTTTAATATTATATACATAAATTCAAGACCCAAGAGGCCCCCAAAAAATTTCGTGTTTTACGATATTTGATATAAACAAAATTTCGCTGCGCGGCAATTTTAGTTTGATAAATGTATGACGATGATCTTTTTGTTAGTTATACCGATGAAAAGAGAATAAAGATTTCATTTAAATAGTCAAAAACATATTTTGGTGATATAAGTTTAAAGGTTAAGGAGGACCCTAAATTATAATATTTCTGTTTACCAATAAAAATGTTTATTAAAAAATATATTGTTTTCGCTAACATATTTGAGAAAAATCTTGGCCATGGTTATATGTTAGCCAAAGAATATTATTGACACTTATAATTATTCAATTAAATTAAAACAGGCGATTATATCTTATATTTTATCTTTTTTACAATATACAAAAATCGCCCCAATTTTGGATTTGCCTAGGGCCGCCGAATACCATAATACGCCGCTGTATATGGGCTTTGTACGTGTGACAGTGAAGAGTGGGCTAAAGTTCAAGAGAGCGGAAAGCGTCAAAACATGACCCCCCCCCCTATTTTTGTATAAAGGATTATCTCCCATAAAAAAAATTACAGTAAATTTTAAGGGGAAACGCCTTTTTCGGAAGAAGAGAGGGTTAAAGTTTGAATGCAAAAGTTTTAAAATGTAATATTTTGATGACAAACCTATACCGAATGAAAGCGAGGGTAAATTACAAATTTTTGTAGTGTTAACTTTAGAGGGGGGGGGGCACACCCACATTTTAAATGGGAGGGGCCTAACTATTGTATGAAAAAAATTATAAATATAAATATTCATAGGTGTTGTGTGGTATAAAATAAAATAAAATTTTAGTTCTAGGGGTTTTAGCCCATCGTTCTTCCTTCAGCGCGCAAGAGGGGTTAATGGATTTCTTAGAATGAAAATTTATATTTGCTCTCTGAGAGCTGAAGGGAGAGCAAAAGACTAAAATCCTTAGAACTAAAGTTGTAACTCTTGTCAAGACCTTTTATTTGATACCGCACACAACTCATATAAATATTTATTTTTTATATTTTTTATTCAAAGCCCCTCCTCCCATTTGGAATTTACACTACAACATTTTTTGTTTTACCCACAATTCCATTCTGAATCGGTTTTACATTAAAAAAAATGATTTTTTACACTTTTGCATACAAACTTTAAGCCCCACATCCTCCGTTTCCCCCAAAATTCACCATACATTTTTATTGTTGAGGGATGACCCTTTATACAAAAAAAGGGTTGGGGTCATGTTTGAATGCTGTTCCTGCTTTTCAGCCGAAGAGTGTTGTAATAAAGACTTTTTCTCTACTATTGAATTGAAAATAAATCGCTTTCAACTTGCTTTTTGCTAAAGTTTCAATTCTTGTAAATAATATTTTCAATATCGTTTAATTGGCGCCCAACTAAGATCGCCTGTAACTCTAAAGCAAGCGAGCCTTTATGGTAGTGTAGTTTGTGTTGTTAAAGCGAGTGGCCGCAACTCAAATTTACAACAACAATTTGTATATGAAATGGTACCAATAACAAGCGCTGACCTAAAATATCGACAGAGTTGTCCGATAGCATTAAACAAATTTCTACTAATACATCTAGGCTCGCTATCTAAAGCTTTTAGTATGAGAATCGTGATCTCTTCATGTAAATTAAGTCTTTTCTATTTCTTAATGAAAATATCTGAATGTAACCGAAAATTTGGTAAGAGATTTTGGATAAATCATTAAAGCGATCGCCTCTCTCCCATTCTCCCATTTACAACAACTCGCCACTGCTGCAATATAATATGGACGGTTTTTATTTTTCATGTTTAAATTAAATTTTTTCCTGTTGTTTTCGAGAACAAAAGAGATTTTTTTTGGGAAAATATGAAAATGAAATATGAGATTGCTCCCCGCAAAAAAAAAATTATGTTTCTTTACAGCTCTATAATAGTATAGCATGAGCAGGGTATATATTATATTTGGCTGATAATTACATGAAATGTATGCTTAAACTTTGAGATTTATTTTGTTACATTTTTGGGCTGAAAATTGCGGATTCTATGAGACAGTGTATCATGTACTTTGTATATGTCCAAACA
The DNA here is from genome assembly GCA_027564275.1 of Diadocidia ferruginosa. Lineage (NCBI taxonomy): Eukaryota > Metazoa > Arthropoda > Insecta > Diptera > Diadocidiidae > Diadocidia > Diadocidia ferruginosa. The sequence goes on from JANSTW010058568.1 coordinate 4,284, forward strand.
CGCATTGATACCTATATACTCGATGATCTTCTAGAATGTGTTGAGGTGACATATTTGGATCTTCTCTGGGCGACGTTATAATCCATTTATTTGCAATTCACAGCTAGAACCCTCTCAATTGTCCGGCTTTTCTTTGCCTTTTGTTGGTGAGGCCTAATTTTATATAAAAAAAAACTTAATTGCGGCGAAGTAATGAACGACAAAAAATTTGTGTCGCTTTCTAGTGTATCTCTAATTAAATATCTCTATACCTCTAATTTGCAGTATATTAGCACAATGTATGGACTTAGATGGACTGATTTAGTTTTTGTATTTTGTGGTGTGCCGCAAGGATCTATTTTTGAATCATCAAAATTAATTTTTATGATTTCGCAACTCGTAATTTAAACTGAAAGTCATAAAAAAGTTTTCTTCAAATATCTTCAAAAATTTTGTGATGTACCGCAAGGATCTATTTTTTAACCATCAACATTTATTTTTATGATTTCGCAACTCGCAATTAGGACTGAAAGTCATAAAAAAGTCTTCAAATATCTTCAATAATATTTAAAAAAAATATATAATAAAGGACATGGCCATCATTCTATCTATTGTTATTTCTTGCCGCCGGACGTGCAACAGTATATCGCGTCAAAATGCTTGCTAATTTCGCATATATGGATATAATTAAACATAATTAAAACAAAAACTAAATTTGTAATCTTCAAGAAATTTTTTATAAACGCGTTTGTTTTCATCATCTTGCACATAATAATCCCAGGCTATTATTCTCAATTTAAACTATATGGAGATATATAATAGCGGGTATTATAATTTTTTTTTAATGAAAATGAATATTTTTTTATCATCTGGAAAGAAAGAAAATGACATTAATTTATTTTTCTCTGCTTTTGTTTCAGCATAACAGGAATAATAATAATAATCACGATGAAAGCTTTGCAAATAATGATAGTAAAAACAACAGCAGTAGCAGTAGCAAGGACACAAAGAACTCTATCATCAACAACATTATAAATGTCACCAGCTCCACCACCGTTGCAGAGCGGACGGTCCCGCACCATCATCATCATCATCACCAGGGCAATAATTTCAACAAACAACAAACGAACATAAAATGTGATAAAAATAAAAGTTGCCATTTACGACTTAAAAACATTATTCTCTTCGGTAACAATAATAAAAAATATAAAAATAGCAGCAGCGAAAATCATCCTCCTCCTTCACATCATCATCAACATAATTATGACACAACAGATGAATGTCGTGATAAACAATATGAGAACATTTTTAAAAAGAAAAGTAAATGCACCGTTTATAAATTTATGAAGAACCTATTAGAAAGGAAATTAAGAAATTCTGAAAAGAAGAAACAGAAGCTGTACGAGAACGGAGACGACGACCAGGAGGAACGATATATTGAGGTAATTTTTCTTTTTTTTTTTCGCTTAATGTTTTTCCTTTTATTGTATTAACTGTATATATATAGCTCGATAGGTACCTTGTTTGATGTGATTTATTTGCGACAAAACAAATTTAATTATTTAAATTGAAAGAAATGTGGAGTACTATATACAATACGGTTTTATACACGGAGAGAAAAAATTCAGAAAAATTAAGAACATTCTTGTCTACATAGTTTAATAAAAAATTTGCTTAAATCATGATAAAAATTATTTTTTTATTTGAGCTTGATTTTGAAATAATTTAAAAAAATAATACTTAGAATCTGATTGATGAGCGAAGATTTTTTTTATTTTAACAATTAATTTATACCTATTTAAATATTTTAAAAAAGGCTAATCGGTCTAATTCAAAGCAAATTTATTCTCAAATAAATTAATGGGTCGACCAGCGCAAAGCGTACCTTACTTCGCCCAGCCTCGATTTTTTTTTAGAACAAAACCATGTTTTTTCTAAAAAAAATTATTCATGAAGTAATCTCAGCACTTAAGACTCGTTTCGGAACCTACGTTCCATCATCAGTATGGCTGATGATGGTACAGATTGTTTAAACTCGTCTATGGAGATTTTCAGCCATACTGATGAAAGGACGTAAGTCCCGAAACAATTTTAAGTGCTGAGATTATTTGTTTTTAGAAAAAAACATGGTTTTATTCTAAAAGAAACAAAATTTTAGAGGCTGGGCGAAGAAAGGTACGCTTTGCCCTAGCCGACCCATTAATTTATTTAAGAATAACTTTGCTTTGAATTAGATCGATTAGCCTGTTTTAACATATTAACATATTTTAAATAGAAAAAAAGTAAAATTATTAACAATTAATTGTAAGCAAACATTATAATATTGTGAAAACAATTTAGGAACAAATCGGTTAACGAAAATTGAATATTTTTACAATACTATATGACTCCTAGCTATTCGCTTGAACCTGCGTGGCTCTAGCTTACGCCAGAACATTCAAAAATATGATGTTTTTTCTTATGTACCGACAAGAATTCTAGGCTAATTCTTCCTCAGTGTAGTATAGGATAACACTATCCAGATAGGCATTCATCCAAAAGTATTGTATCCCTGACATGTACAATGTACACAGCTGCAATAAGGAGTACATTTCCTTTCATCCACAAATTAAGTCATTCAGAGAAACGCACTGATAGATTAGTGTTAAATAAGTTTTTGCTGTATTTTCATAATTTTTTTCTCTGAGTGCATCTTTTATCTTATGCAATCGTCTGCATATACCGCACGATTGATGTTTTCATAAATATTTAGATGAATATGTTTTTTTAAGATAAAATGTTTATTATTTTTAATGGGGCGGCAAGGTAATAAAAAAGATTAAGATTTGTTTGTAGAAAGAAAAATTAATTCCCTGCAGCATTATTATATGGCAATTTGTATGTGCGTATGCTGATGAAACGATTCTCTTTTAAGGACCTCTGAGAATAGTGAAATTAGGGATGCTTAATTCTCATATCATAGCAGATATTATGTATTGAAAGCAACATGGTTGATTTTTTGAGTTTTAAGCGTTTTGTTTTTGTTATGAATTTATCTATATCTTAATATTTCATATTTCACTTATAATAAAATTTAATTAATTTTAATAATATAATATAGATTTTTTGAATACATTTATCGGACAATGCGGTCAATGATTCGAGACTATTTATTATAAAAATGTGACACTGGAATTGTTCCTGTGCATATCACAAATTGAAAACTGTTTCGGACCTGCATCCGAATCTTCAGATTGGCTGAGGAACTCCACTGACAGTTAAAGTGAAATACTCATGAGCAAGCCGTGTATGAAATCACCCGTGGTAATGCTGTCGCAAATGTTAAAGAAAACAAACCTAGAAAATAGTAAAACAATAAAAAAAAAGATTATGACCCTACGTCATAAAAAACATAATCAATAAACTAAATTATTGTAAGATTGACAATTTAGAACGTCAATATTACAAAGTTTTTACCATAAAATTTACAATTTGAGAATTGTAAATTTAAAGTTCTATATGTTAAATTAACATTTACTCGTTTTGAAGAAAAAAATTGTCATTTTAACAATTATTGACAATAAATGTGTCGTTTGACAATTTAAGACGTCGAATCTTCAGGTTAACCGTTTTTTTTAATCGACAATCACAGATTGTCTTTTTTACAAATACATTTCGCTCAGTATAATAACAGTGTAGAACCCAATCACAGACTATCTAGTTCCTAGCTTAGAACTGGACAAAAAGTTTACTACAAAGTTCCAAACTTCCAAACCTGAGAGCAGTGGACAATGGGTCGCACACACTGGAGGGCATTGATACGTTGCTCTACACTCTAACAATCTTAATCGGATTTTGGGTCCAAAATTGACTGTGGTTCCGAAATCTACTGTGAAAATATATTAAAATCTGTTAGACTCCCAAATCAGACGAGCGTCTTTCAAGCTTAAGTACTTGCAATTTTGTTGGTCTGCGGACATGTTGGAGTAAGTAGTACTTCCATGCAGAGTGTAGCGGCACCGTAACATAAGCGCGCCGCGACAGTAGAGCGCTACTTGAAATACATTTACTATCGGTAATTTCCTTGCCAAAACTTAGCTTTTATAATTCTTAAAAGGAAAAATTTAACTTTTTCTTTGAATAATTGTTCGTTTGCAAGTTATGTCGCCGCGTGCTAATGTCGCGGTGCGACTCTTGTAATATTATAGGCTGTAGCTTTCGCCTGAGCCTGTAGTTTTAGCTTACGCTAGGATAGGAGTAAAGACACTTTTTTGAAACGGTTCTGGCGTAAGCTAGAACCACAGGCTCAGGCGAAAGCTAGAGCTCTTTTATAACATCTTAAAATTTTTGCGCATACATATGGGACACCCTGTATAGTGTATATATGTTTAGGGTTTCACGTTTTGTTAAAGTTTTTCATTAAAAATTTTCTATTTATAAATTTAAAAAAAATATCTGTGTTATTCTTTTGTTTGATTCGTGTAATAATTTTGCATTTATGTAAATGTGTTGAGTGTGACAATTTTTTAATTCTTTTTTTATTATTAGTCTTAAGTCTTAACTATACAAGGTGGTTTAATTAACGAGGTGTGGCCGTTATGGGGTGTTTGATTATGTGACTCATGTTATTCAACGAGATGAATGTAACTCATAAATATCATTGTATCCTTTACTCCGAAGCGAGGGAGCATAGGGTGGAGGGATAATTTTACCCTTTTTTCTATATGATACCATGGTTTTTATTGACGGAAATATCAAAGGTAGTGTTGTTAGCAACTCGTACTAGCAATATTTTTTCATGATCAGTGGGACGGGTTTTACACGATATGAGGAACCCTATCTGTTGCGGTATCATATAGGCGGACCAACGCCTTTAAGTGACTTCCGAACCACTGCGTTCGCTTTTAATTTTTTGTAAATACTTGCGAATGAAATGTGATAGCCCAGTTGTGAAAATGTTTTGGCCCTGCCGAGACTCGAACTCACAGCCGTCAGGATAGGCACTACTCCATGCTGACTATATATAATGCAACTGGTCTGTCTAATTAATTTCAGTTTGTTGTTATATCAAATAGTAATACTATATATGTATATATTATGTATAGAAAGATACTCATTAAAATAATTATGAGTTGGATTAACAAGAACAGATTAATTTTTTGGTGTTTGGGTTTTAATTCAAATACATAACACTTAAAAATATACTGATGCATCTATCATCAATAAGCTTTTCTAATAAGCTGATTATAAAAAATAACAGATGCGCTTTGCTAAAATTTAATATTAAAATCCAAAAAATTCTCATTCAAAAAAATGTGTGTGTTTTTTATTGTTAAGTTCGATAGTCGTGCATTCAAAAAAAAAATATTCTTAAATAGTTAAAAAAAAATTGCAATGTCATATCACGCACATCTCATTAAGGTTGCGAATGCTATGCCGCCTGTTCTGCCTGCACTGATATTATTTGTTTTTATATCTTTTCATCCAAAAAATCTCAATAAATCATACTGAGCAGTGAGCATAATAATATGAAGATGTTAAATAACACAGTTCATCATCGTGTCCTTTACTCCAAAGCGAAGGAGCATAGGAACCATTTTACCCTTTTTTTCTATCTGATACCATGGTTTTCATTGACGACTATATCAATCCTTATCAGAGTTTCTACACACAGAAACTGAGCACTAACCATCCGTCGGGTTAAATATTTTTTGGATGGTTAAGTAACAAAATAACCATCTTACCATCTTAAGTGTTAGAAATACCCGTTGATAGTAAGAATTACCCACATTTATTTTTTTACCCTCGGATAGTTAAATTAACCATCATGAGGGTAAAAATTACCCTCAAGTCAGGTTAAAATGGGGTAATCATAACTATCCGCGGGTAAAATTTACCACTATCGTATAGTTATATCAACTACCGGGATGGTTAAATATAAATTGACCATCCGATAGTAATATTAACCAACTTACTTATTGGAGCCAAAACAACTATCCAAATGTTTAAATTTTATGAGTTTTCTCATAGATTCTACACTCTTAGTTTCTCTGTGTACTCCAAACAGGAGGAGCATAGGGACCATTTTTAACCATTTTTCTGCTACCGTATGGTTTTCATTGAAACGAACATATCAAAAGTGCAAATATCATCGAGTCTTGAACTCACATAACTTCTTTAGTATAGAACAGCGACGCTATCCATGCTTAACTATACTTTAACATGTAGACATATATAATTCCTTCTTAACATTCAAATAATTTTTATTTAACAACTTATGTTGATCAAAGAAATTACAATGACAGTGTTAATAAATATTTGTTTTCAGCAAATGGGTTTGAAGCTCCATATCACCTTTACCTGTTTTTTGTTCCTTTTATATATAAGACTTGTATAATGTATATCGTATATGGCTAATATAAAAAATAAAAAGTAATATGATTATAAAAGCAAACAGAAAAAAACCGCCTAAAAAGCCCAAAAAAAAGTTTATTACATTTTATTGTTGCGAACATTACTATTAAATTATTATATAAAGTACAATAAGTGTAACGTGAAAATACCTTTAAGTTTACAGTATATACGAGGCTATAATACACGAAAAGTATTCTATATACCTATATATGTATATTGGGTGATATTGTACTAAAAGATATTCCTAAAGGTAGAAAGTCTAAGTACATAAAAATTCATAAACGGGGTATAAAGCTGATAAAAAGCTTTGGTTCATAAAAGAAGCAATACGTGTCTTGCAAGTATTTAACCGTATACAAAATGAAGGTTTTAAGATACAAAAGGTAGTCTTTCGTAAAAAAAAGTATATAAATACGTCGCATATAAGAATTTAGAATATAGTACATTACATACCTAGTATAAGAAACGTGCAGCGGTGCGGTAAATCTCTCGTGTTGAGGCTCGCTTTTTTAATGTGGTTATTATATAAGCGACCTAATTTTTTCTTTATATCTTTCCATTTTCTGGTACAACATTTTTGAGACAACAAAAAAATTATATAACTTTTAGATACTTGCGCGTACGAAGAAAGTTGAAAAAGTTCAATCATCAGAATGTTGTGATTAAATACACAGTGTTACAGTGATTTTATACTTTTCAAGCGACATAGTGTAAATTGTAGGTCTAGTTGAATACAATACGCCCTCATATTCCAAATTTTTCAAACACCCCAAAAGTTTCGTTTACCGTTAGAAAACTGTTTTTTATGAATTTGCGCAGTTAAAGACTTCTAACTCCGCCATTTTTAATTTGATTTCAAATTTTTAAACGGTTTTAAAAAGTGAAAA
>JANSTW010058579.1:0-11542 GCA_027564275.1 Diadocidia ferruginosa
GAATGTCGTCAACACATTATTGATATTTCGCAACGTCAGGTTATTATTGCCGCCGACTTACTTCCAATAGAAAAATACAATATTCATGGTGAAAAAATTTTAATAAAAGAAGGTGCACTTCGGATTGCTCAACGTTTGGCCTATTGTGCTGAAGAATATGAAGTTATTGTAAATATTCCATTTATATTTCGGGAAACGCGTAGTACTTGTTCTGGGTGTTTTGATGTGGCAGCATCTAAAGCTGTTTACGGCATTAATAAAAATAAAACGCATATTTATGCTGTCGCTTTTGGAGCTAAAGTAGATTTATATTTCACTTAAATGTGTGTATTATTATAGTAACTTATAGAATTCGTTAGAAGATTTTCAAATATATATTTTTCGTATTTGTATTAAAACAAGGAATTGGGAAAATTTTCGCTTAGGCTCCCAGGATATATTTTTGTTCGAGCAACCTGAGTTTTGTACAGATTGTTTATCGTCCAATCTGCAAATATGCGAAGAGTCAGATAATACGATAAAGTTAGTGCTTTTTAATTCAGAAAGTGACTTTGATTATGGCTTTGCGAATTATACGTTTAAACTTAATGAGGTAAGATACTTTTTATATATTCTGTAGCTATTTTCTATGTTTTTTAGTTGGATTACACTTTTGAAGTAGGTGAAAAAAAAATCGTAAAATCGCCGTCGGTTTGTCTACGGGAACGTTTTGCGCCAATGGATAAACAATGTACTAAATGGATTCAATTCTATAACGATGAAATTTTTGTTGTAGATTCAATCTGCAACAAAGTTGAGAAATTTTGTCCGGAAAAGGGTGCTAGAGCAATGGTAAACTTTTCTAGTATTCTCTTATACACTTAATCTTTATGCATTTTTTTAGCTTATTAATTTTTTCTATTATTCTGTGAAAGTCGATTATAACAGTGGCAAAATTATATTAATTGTTGAGCCAAGGTTTGGATTCGAGTCTTTTGCTAAAAATAGAGTTCCTACTAATCGATTTGCACGATTTTATTGTTATGATCTTCAATTAATCAATGCAACAAAATCGTTTAGGTATATTTTATAAAATACTTCATTAATTGAGTATTTATCAAGAAAAATTACTTTTTATAGATTAAAACTTCGTGGAAAAAGCATTCCGCTTCCAGCGAATTGTTCAAAGATTTATCGCTCAAATTATCACTTCAGCCGACTGCACGTAAGCTATTCTGACTCAGAAATTTTGATTCAAAAATCGTTTGGCGATTGTACGATGAATGTTTTCATTGGAATAATACCTCTAGCCTACAAATCTTTATTAAGTTTGCAATCAAAATGCTCAAAGAAATCAAAGCCTTTTGGGACATTTTTTAATGGGATTGGTCAGAAAAAAATAAAGCAGATATATGGATTGGTTGTTGATTTATAACCACATTTTTTTAACACTAACATTTTAAGATTTTATTACTTGATATTTTAATATTTTATTTTTTTTATTGTCTTTTATATAGTTATGTTGAAATTTTTTATTCCTTCCAATTATTGTATATATCATTGTATATTTTGAATATTAATAGAGATACTTTTTTCTCCGCATGTAAAAAATTTTTCTAAGAAAGCAATATTTAAATAAAATTTAAAAAGAAATGGAAAACAGTAATTCTATGACAAAAAGATACAGTAGAAATTGGATTTTAATTTAACCATTAGATAAAAAAAAATAAAACAACGTTTTTTGCGTTTTGATGAGCAATTTGAAAAAATGATGTTGTACTAATACAAAAAATATTAGAAGCCCAAAATAAGCTTGAAAATTTCGATAATAATTAATTATTTTTACATTCCTTCAAGAATGTTACTGAACATGATAATGGGGAAATAATTGCACTTGTTATCTGTTTCAACTGTTTTAAATCATAGACACATTCATGGCCTTCCCCTGTTTGTTTTTTGTATAAAGAACTGCCACTAAACAAGTCCCTACTGTTTTTGTATATAATTTTTTTTTCCTCTATATTAAAAACAATGAAAGTAATCCTAATTTCTTGAATCAATACATATTCGTCTCTAGAATTATCTTCAAAATCATTTGACTTAGCTATTGGTTCTTTTATGCCAATAATTCAAATTTTATTTTTGGTGTCTAATGAGTTATTATCCTTATTAATCATTCATATTATAATCTTGTAAAGAAGGTATAGATTCCGTAATGTTGTCTAAAAGCGGGAAAAATAAACCAATATAAAACGTATTTCCTATTTAAATCGATATGGAATATCAGAAGCATTTTTTACCAAATCTGTAGGCTCAAATGTTCCCAACATCAAATATATCTGTGACAAGGTTTTTTACAATACGTTTTAAAACGATATCCATTTTTTGGAAAAGTAGCACCAGACATATCCCACAATACAAACAGATAATTTCTTAATACATATAATATGAAACTAATCGAGCACAAAACAACTAGAAATAAAAAATCAACAATGTACATATTAATGATTTTCAAATATTGTTGTATAGATAAGGAAATATTTCCAATATAATTCTAAACAAAAAGAAATTCCTGAGGAACGAAACATAAACTTATTCTTAACTAAAAGTGAAAATGATAATGATTATAATCTTAAAAATGGAACATCTACTAATTCACATTATTGTCTAATTAAAAATATAAATCGACTAGCATATAAATAAAAATAATTCAAAATTCATTTGTGTTCTATGTTTTTCATATTTTCATGTAAAAACAAAATATGACCAACAAATTTGAAGATTGTACTAAAAATAAACCTTAAGTATTCAAAAAACGTTAAATAGATTATGTTGAATTCAAAAATATTAAAAAATCACAAAAAATTCCTTATGTAATTTATGCTGATTTTGAATGAATAATTAAAAAGTACATTTTAGTAAGCAACAATCCAAATGTTTCCTGGACTGAAAAGAAAGGAAAACATATTGCTTTGGCATTTTGTGTTGTTGTAGATTTTAATAGAAAAATTGTTGATGTTGTAGTTTATAGAGGCTATAATGCAAGAATGAAATTCAATGATTATTTAATTAAAATATGTGACAATTAATTATTCTATAAGATTACTCTTTTTTTATTTTACTTTCTAACTTTTTAAGCCTTTTTTTTAAATTAAACTAATTTATTTTAACTTAATAGATATCCAAAAGTCTATTTTAATTGAAAATAATGGTTTTTATTTATCCTTGGTTTTACATTTGATTTATTGCATTATTTTGACCTTGAAGGTCTTTTAGAAATATTTGTTTGTTAAATCAAACTCTGGCTTTATTATATTGCTTTCCACAAGTCGTAAGCATTCAACTTTGAATTCTATATCAAGAGCATGTAATTGGTTGCCTAAAATCACTGATTCGATTTTTACTTCAAAGTCATCTCCATTTGTAAAAAAGTTTTTTTCTTTACGACTACAAATTTACGACAAATAGAATACAAAAAATTGTTATTGAGTTATCCTTAGATCATTAAATGTGTTTATAATACTTTCAATATAAATTTAAATTTGACTAAAGAAATTGAAACAAATGGCGACACTTAAGATAAAAATTGAATACAAATTTTTGAGTGTTTTTTTTATTTAGTATAAATGTAAATAAATAACTTTATACAAATTCTATATATAATTAAAAGTTAAATATTTAATAAAATCTCTGTAAAAATTTTTTTTTAAAAAAAAATTTAAAAACTTAAAAAAACAAGTAACTTTATTAATACTTATTTTTTTAGCCATTCTTATCTCCGTTATTAATCTTTTTTTAAATAAGTTTGTTGTTTTTGGAAGAATTTTTGGCCGTTCATTCCTATCCACTTTGCGAGGTTTGATTTTTAAAACATAATTATCAAAACTTATGTTATTGTGCGAACAGACAGTTATATGTTTTTTGATGCGCTCAAATAGAGGTAGTGAAAATCGAGAGAAATGGGTCACAAAAATCTTCACTTTTAGTCGCCTTCACCTTTTTTCTATTCCCTAAAATTTTTCTCAAACCCTTTTATTTCCTAAAAGGTAAATGCGTGGAAAAAGACGGCAAAGAAAAGCATACTGATTTAAAAAATCTGAGAGGATTTGAGCGAAAAACACGATTTTGAAAACTCGCGAAAAAATACAAAACTTTTATTTTTGAAAAGCATTTTTTTGTGAAATGATTTTTTGTAAAAGAAAAAATTGATTTAAACGTTTTAGGAATTTTTTTAAACTCTATAATTTTTTTATTTATTTTATTTTATTAATTTGCTAATGAATGAATTTACCTTGACTTTGACATTGTTTATTTTAATTTTTTTTCTTTTAGAAAAAGATTATATTACTTTAACAAAAAAAATAACTTAAAAAGTAAAAATAAGCCTAAGCTGTAAATGATTTAAAAGCAGCAATTTATTTTTTAAAATTAATTTTTTTATTTCATAATATTATCTAGATAATGTTGAACTGTTTATTTCCGTTTTATTTTGCATAGATAATGTAACATCTAAAATTTTTTGTTAATAAGAAATTTTTAAGTAACAAATGTTTTGTATATATAACTGGAGAAAAAAATTTAAGTGCCTTAATGGATAATTATTTTCTTCCAATGGTTATATAAATTTTTAACAAGTTTATCTTAAGATTTTACATAAATCTTATTGATGTGTTAAAAAAATTCTTTACATTTCTTAAGGCATTGTTTTCTAAATTTGTTTCATTTTATGACATTGTAATTGGTTAATTTAAAAATAATGCCTGATTTTTGACTTTTTTTGGTTTATTTTAGTTTTTTACACGCTAAATAGTATTCTCTATTGATTTATCAGTTAATTTTTGTATTTCTATCTCTAAATTTTTAGAGAAGACGTTGATGTACTTAATAATTGATAAACTAAAATCTTTTTCAGGTCTTATTTTTATGCAGTTAAAGTTTATGGCTTAGATAAATCATTTTCCTTAATTGGATTTCTTCATTATTTCGCCTTCCAAATATGGCTAATCCATTTGGCCTTTTACAGGATTTTTTGGCACAACTTTTTTATAGGTTTCATTTTTATTTCTTCTACCTCTCACTTTATAATCATAGTTCTTTAGGTATGGCATGTTTGTGGCAAAGAATCCAAATCCTTTCATTATTGGTCCATTAATTTTGACCGGATTTTTAATGTTGGGAATCTTTAAGGTCCAAGTTGCTGTATGCTTTTTTATTTTTATTTGTTTTCGGATAATTTTTATTTTTAATGTTTTAGGATGATTTACGTTTCTTATACTCACCAGAACACTCTCTTTCTAGGTTTGAGTATCAGGTGCATAAAGAATTTAGTGGGGACACGGTTAACAGGTTAGTATATATTTTATAATGAAATTGAATTTACATCTTCTAACAAAAAAGTTATGACTTGCATAACTCTTTTTTGTAAGTAAAAATGTAGCTTTAATACCCCAATTTTTATATTCAATAATTTATCTCATATGATATTACAATTTTTATTTTAGATGTGTTTAGACTTTATTAACTACATTTTTTTAAATTGTTAAAATAAATTTGTTTTTTATTCAGTTCTTATATTGCCATAGCACTTGAATCTTCTCGTCCCGATAAGCCGAATCTTTTGCAACAAGATGTAGCTAATGCTTTAAATGATTTGCAAATGTTTGTTTTGCAAAATATGACCATTGAATTGCCAGATGGAAGTTACCATTTTGGAAATGATATTTGTCCGAAACTGGCGCTTTGTCCAATTAGCAATACAATTGTTCAAATTTTTTTTGACACTTATTTTAGTGAAAAAGTAGGTTCAGTTTTTTAATTTTTAAGTTTGTTTTATTTTTATTACGAAAATAAGACTTATAAATTTAATTTGTGATTTCTTATTTTACAAAAAAATTTATTCAATTTGCCTTTATAGACATTTTTTTATTAAAATAACGATAAATTAATAATATTTAGCTGAGAAAAGATTCTCGTGTAAATATGCAATGGCCTATTCTAAAATTTTTTGAAAACAAATTTTTTTTGCCAACAAATTTTTATGGTGTGGATGTAGATACAAACCTTGAGGGATTTGATGCAATTAAATCTATTCAAACAATTCATTTAATTTATTATATCTCTGGGACGGATAAGGTTATTATTTTTTTAATAGTACATTACTTTATAGAAAAACGCTTTAAATAATTCAATTTTTTTATTTTTAATAAAAATTAATATAAAAATATGAAGATTTAAAAGAATTTTTGATAATACTTTCTTTATTTGTATCTACTATTAAATTAATTTTAGTATACTGCTGAAGAAGTTAGTGTAGCTGTTGAAAAGTCTCTGCGGATTGCTTTAGAAGAACGTAATGCTTACATTAAGTCTGCAATGTTTAGGTATAATTTTTTATTTTTGAAATATAATCTTGTATAATAATTCTAGCTAATAACGAAGTTATTTTTATATTTTAGTTTGTCGATTTTAAAGTCAGAGATGCAAAAAAATACAACTTATGTTTTGCCTTTTATTTCACTAACCGTATTTCTCTTATTAATATTTACTATGGGTTCATGGTAATCATTTTCGGACATTTTTTAAATTTGTAATTAATTAATAATATTAATTTATTATTATAATGAATTAAAATATTTTAAAGGTTAATAATCAAGCTAGCATTATAATTATAATTGTGCTAATTAAATTATTTAGTATGACAGGCGATTGGATAACAAGTAAACCGCTTGAAGCTTTGATGGGAATTTTTACATCATCTTTGGCAATTACCAGCGCGGGAGGTCTTCTTTTTGCTTTGGGAGTGCCATTTATTAGTCAGGTTTATTCAATGTTATTTACTTATTTTAGTATATTTGATACAAAAGGACGAATTTTTGGAATTTTTTACATCGAATTTAATTTAGATAAATTATTACTCAAAATTAAAATAAAGTAACCGATTTTACGCACAAAACTTTTAAATTTTGAAAGTTTTTAGGTAGCAGTTATGCCATTTTTGGCATTTGCCATTGGCGTTGACGATACTTACGTTATGCTTGGCGCATGGCAAGATACAAAACGTAACTTATCTCCTGAAAAACGAATGGCTTTAGCGCTTGAAGAAGCTGGAAGGTATTAATTAATAAATAAAGTTATTTAATTCTGCTGCAATTTGCCCAATCGTAATTGAAATTTGTAACGTATTTTTTTGTTAAATTGTTCTTATACAATACACTTTTTAGTTATAATTTCTTAAATTGCTTTTGTTTTAGCGCAATCTCAGTAACATCAATAACTTCGGTTTTGTCTTTTGGAATAGGATCAATGAGCGCTACTCCGGCAATATCAATTTTTTGTAAATTTATTGTTATGGCTGTTCTTTTCGATTACTTTTACCAGGTAAACTCGTTTAATTTTTTAATTATTAACATTTGAATAAGATCTATATTATTTATTTATGATATAAAAATTTAGATAACATTTTTTTCTGGCGTAATGGCTTTAGGCGGTAGACGAGAAGCGGCAGGATATCATTGCATCTTCGTTTGGCAACGTATGTCAAAAGAGGAAATGTTTAAGGTTTTTTTTTTAAAAAACAATTTAAAAAAAAATAAAAAAAAAACAATGCTCCATACTGGAATCGAACCAGTGATCTTCTGTTTACTAGACAGACGCTTTACCACTGAGCCAATGGAGCCATTACTCATATATTAATTTATGTTTTTTTGTCTATACAGATTCAATTTTTAATTAAGATTAAGAAAAAACTTAAAATTAAAAGATTTTAGGCAAAATCTGTAGAATTTGTTTCGCCAACTCATCAAATTTTTGCAAATCACTTGGCACCATTTTTATGTCGTCCAATAACACGAATAGGATTCTTCTTGCTTTATGCTATATATTTATTTTTTGCATTTTATGGTTGTAGCATTTTAAAACCAAATTTGACACCAAGTCGATTACTCGTTGACGATTCCCCACTGGCGCATTATTTGCAACTGGCAGAGTCGCGGATTTGGAGTGAAGGTGTTGTGGGACGCGTTTATGTAAATAAAGCTCCTGACTTTAGTACACATCCAGAAGAGGTTTTGTTGTTTTTACTCAAATTATAATTTTTAAAATAGTCTTGAATTAATTTGCAAAATGTGTTTTATCTATTTACTAAATTGAACAGCCAGTTTACATTGATATTAATTTTTTTGAAGTCATCTTAATAAAATGTACTATTTAGCTAACTACAATGATGGAAATGATTGAAGCACTTGAAAATACTCCATATTCAATGGGAACTAATTCAACACAACTTTGGCTACGTGAATTTAACAATTATAGACAATATTTTGCGGAAGATGACGCTAACTTTTATGAAACATTAAAGTCTTTTTTAAAAATTTCGTTTAATAAACAATGGGATTCTTTTATTCGATGGGCTGACAACCCCAACAGAGTTTGTTTGCACTTTTTTACTTTCTTAAAAAAGTTTCATACAAACTGAATTTAAAAAAAAATTAGAAAAGTAGTCCCGTTAAAACCGGATAATGGGCCTTAAATATTTTCATTTTGATATTTGTTTTTTGCTATTCAAATGTTTTGACTTTTTGATTCAAATATTTGTTAAGAATATCTAAAAATATTGATTAATCATTGATTTTTTAGACTTTGTTAAAGTTTTGTGGCAAATTAATAAAGCTAGTATATAATAATTTTAGAAATTTGCATTTTGGCTTAACAAAAAATCTTGTTATTTAAATATTAAGAAGTTAACTTTTAAGAACTGTATTATTTAGCCGGGTAAAGAATATGTCGAGAAATTTTTTTTTACAACGGCTTTTAAAATACCTGATTGGAATGTGCGAACAAATTTATTGTTGATTTGGCGCAATATTACAGCGCGTTATCCACAATACAAAACATTGGTGTTTGACGACAATAACTTTTTTAGCGACCAGGTTATGTTTTTAAAATTTAAAATACATTAAGCTATAATCTAGATAATTACAAATTTAACATTTTTAATTGTAGTTAATTCATTTAATAATTAAAAAAATGTTTTTTAGATGCTCGAATTAAAAACAACGACTTTAAGTTCGCTAGGAAGCGCAATTATAGCAATGATTGCTGTTTGTATCTTATTTATTGCAGAAAGTTCTATTGTGTTTTGGGTAACTTTTATGCTTGTTTCTATGGACATTGGTGTGGCAGGATACTTATCGTTGTGGGGCTCGGACTTGGAACCAGCTACAGTAGTCAACATTCTAGTAAGTTCCTTCAATTTTTTGCTCCTATTATAAATATTTTTTTAATCTTTTTATTGAATATATACATCTGATCTAATAATTAAATTAGATGAGCATTGGTTTATGTATTGACTTTGCTACACACGTTGGATATAGAATTTATCGAAGTAGGTTTGTTGATCCTGATGAGCGTATTGCCGATGCACTTGGAGCAATTGGCTGGCCAGTGATGCAGGCAGGAATATCAACATTCTTAGGTATTAATTTATGAATACTTTTTTTGATTTTTATTGTTTTAGACAAAAAAATAAAACCATTTTTTTTTGATTTTTAAAATTGGTATTTAGCAATTATTGTAATGATGCTTGTACCATCTAATGCAGTCCGTCTTTTTGCACGGACATCACTTTTAGTTGTGGCAACAGGTTTATTTCACGGACTATTTTTATTGCCAATAATTGTACGTTCATTTGCTCTAAATATGAGTTTGCCAAAAAAATCGCAAAAGATCGATAACGCGAAAATTTTTCCAGTAGATGCTAACACAGAAATGTTAAAAGTCGATTTAAAAACAAATTGGCAGGTAGATGAAGACGAGAAATCTTTTAATGGGAAGGTAAGAAGATTCGAAGCTGAAAATGCCGGTGAAGTAACGCAAAGAATAAAGTCTACTTAAAAATGGGTTCAAAGAATTTATTCTTTGAAACATACACTGTTAGTAGTTGCTTAACATTTCTCCATGATTATCTTATACGTAGATAATATCAGTAATATACTTTTGTTATAAACAGAAAATAATTTTCTTTTAGAACTCAATATGCTAAAAAATGTTATTAATTTAACATATAAGGCCTGAAATTAATGTTATTAAAAGTTTATGCAAAACATTTAATTATGGAATACATTTTGTTAAAAATAAATTTTGATTTTACTTTATAGTTTAATAAACGATATTGTAAATAAATGTTCTATAGTTTGTTTGTATTTATTTAAACTGCGATAAAGTAAGGAGTACAAGTATTTTATATCAAAAAAAAATATATATAAAATATTTCACTCCATTGTTTTATAGCACCATATATTTGCAACTGTTTATTTATTTCTTTTGAATAGAATTCTTAAATTTTAAAGTTGAAAAAAACAAGAAATAAAGATTTTAGCATAATTAAAAAAATATAACCAATAAAATAGATATACATATTTTATATTAACGATAACAAAATTAACAACTTTGAAAAATAAATATTTTAGCACTTATCCTTAAAAATTCTCCCAAGGAATAGAAAGTTTCTGTAAATAAAAACGGTCTCAACAATTTTTCTATAGAAAAAAAAAATCGCTTCCACTTAAAATTGAGAAAAAATGTAATAAAACGAATTTTTTAAATATTCCTTCCATTTGAAGTAACTTATTGAAATTTAAGCGCATTCTATTTCTCTATCAATTGCGGTTTTTTCCGCTTCACGATTTTTTTGCATCGACTTGCTAAGATCAGTACGTAAAAGTTCACGTAGAGCGACAGTAGCATAGCTACAAGCTGGCAGATCAAATTTAATTTTTAGCGCAAAATAAGCTCTTTTATTAGCGTTTTCATTACAAACGCGTTCTTCAACT
The DNA here is from genome assembly GCA_027564275.1 of Diadocidia ferruginosa. Lineage (NCBI taxonomy): Eukaryota > Metazoa > Arthropoda > Insecta > Diptera > Diadocidiidae > Diadocidia > Diadocidia ferruginosa. Next base: position 10,809 of record JANSTW010058579.1, read on the forward strand.
TGTACAATATTTTTTTTGGTTTCAGTAACTACAAAGGGAGAAGATTGCAGAACAGAGCGATCATCCTCATAGCAAACCAACTCCCATTCAACGTTTGTTGGCTTGATGAGTATTGGACGATAAATGTCTCCGATCACAAAATGTCTAAAAAATTGTGTCATAAGAAGCTGCATTTATTAACAAAAAGTTTAGAAAATCCATTTAATTTATACAAAAAAAGACATGTATATGACTTACAAAATACATACAAACTTTATTTCTAACGCAAAATTAAAATAACGCAATCAAGGTTTACTAAGTGTTTTTTTAATAATTATCAAAAATATACTTTTAACTAAAAAAAGCTCACCGTTCTAGTTCACTAAATGATTCCTTAGTGATGCCATCCGCTTCAGAAATTTCTTTGTACCAGTCGCCAACTATAACAGTGTAAAAATAAATTAATTTTTATCGCAATAATTCATTAAATAGATTTAATCCATAAATTTTATAAAAATATTGTATTCATGCAATAGAAAATCAAACTTTCATTCTGAGGTAAATTATCGTTAAGCGATGGCAATGGCAATGAAACATCGGTTAATTTAGCGTCCATTAAATTTTCAATTTTTTGGCCCTCCAAGTTCAAAGCACCTTCAATTACTTTAGTACCAAACTTTTGAATTCTTCTGAAAAGTAATTTTTTACTTATAAACAATAAAAAAAATTTCTTTAATTTTCAGTTTTATATCACA
>JANSTW010058590.1:0-11541 GCA_027564275.1 Diadocidia ferruginosa
AAAACATAATATTACATAAATTTGTTTACAGTCAAAATCACACACTCGCCATTTAATATAATTATATATATAACATAAACATATATATATAGTGTGATGTATACAGGTGAATTATACATGATTTTTTTCTGTATTAATTGAAAATAATGAATAAAATTAATGTATTGTTAATAATTTAACAATATGTTTTAATTGTCACTTACAGAATATTTTTTATGCTTTAAAGACTATAAATTATTGTCTTTATTTTCAATATGTAAAGTATATGTATATAGTTATTTTTAACTATAAGATAAACTAGTAATTAGAAACATATAACTTATTTTAGTTATTATCAATTTTGCGTCATAAAAATTGTCAAAAAGTTAAATATGAAATTTTCAAAAATAAATCAAATTCGTATATCTTCGCTATTATTTAATCATTGATTTGTATATCAATGTAAAATAGTTTGTTTTCTTGCATAACCTCCTTTATACTAAAAATTACTATGTTTCTTGGCATAAACACAGTACATTAAAAAACTTAAATCAACACATACGTATAGTTTAAAAATAAGTTAAGCTTTTTCGCATAGCAAAAAGATCAAAATTCTTTCCAAAACAACATATAACATTATAACGAAAACTTAATTTTATATATTGTAAACATAAACTTTTATAAAAAAAAAGAAAATATTTCGTTACATACCATCAGAAAGAAAACTGTGTTAAGGGGAAAATAAAAAGAAAAACGATGAAAATCTTAAATATTTATATATTAAAATAAGAAACTTTTCCTTTTGAATTTTATTACGGCTGCTAGTACTCTGGTAATAATAATATGTTGTTTGTATTTTGTTTTATGTTTTTGGGGTATTTGTAATGTAATTTTTAGTATATAATACTACATACAGTTATATATACTATATATAATCAAGAATATAATGCGGAACAAAAACATGTATAATTGCTGAGCTGAGAGGAAGGAATAGTAGACAATTTCTTGATATTCCTCCAATTTATTATTTAATTAAAATCCTTTTGCGTCGTGCAACATAAGGAAATGGAATTTTTTAATTTTTTTCATTGTGTATATACCAGCAGAGCATTCACTTTACACAAAAACATCCGGAACAATTTTATAATCTACTTGTTTAGAAGATTATTGTACATAATATTATGTTGATATTATATATACCTATATATATTTTCCTATCTAGACAATTTTAAATCCAATTTATGTACTGCGCTGTGTGTACTTTGTAGATATAAAGGATAAAGTATGTAGTAAGTATATTATTATCCTTATATAAGGAGCTATTTTATATAATATTTATTGTATTGTAATTTTATAATATTGCTGTTGTTGGTGACTTTGTTGAATCTATGTATATAATATTATAATGTAGAAATAGTACACCATAAGCGTATTAGCTAAATTTTTGGAATTAAAATGAGTAGCTTTTGGTATAATATAATTTATACATATATAATATATATTCTCTTTGATCCAAGTATATAGAAGCTATAACTAGAGGAATTTTGTACTCACTTTGTGTTCTATATTCAAAGTACACCGTTTTTTGAAGTAAATATCTGCCTCCTTCAAATAAGAACCCACATCATCCGTCCATAAACTCGTCGTTTCAACTTGCATACCAAATTTTCTCACATAGAATGTGCTTTGTTGCATATAAATATGTAACACCATCATCATAATCATCATCGTCATCATAATATACTGCTGCTAAAAGTGTTTTTTTTTTGGAGGAAGGATATATGGGCGACATCACTGACATTTCTGATGATGATGAAGCGGAGGAGGAGTACCCAGTAGTTGAGAATATATATCTATAGATTAAAACTATATATTATATATAGGATGATGGTGGTTGACGATGGTGGTTCAAAAGCATATAAACTCTAAATATATTAAGTATTTATGTATATGTGGTTTTTGTTCTGTTGAACATACGTATATATGCATATATAGCTGATCCATAATAGTATATAGGTATATACCACCAACTGTATGTACAATATAATTCACCACCACCACAACATACCTTTAGGGATAATAAATGTATTTAAGTACTACTTATATATTATTATTATTTATAATATGTATTATATGTTCTATAATCTATATTATGTATAGATGTAACATATAGGTAAAAAAAACTCCAGCCATATTTTACAAAATATGGCATATCTACATATATATATAATCATATATGTCTCATCGTTATATAGATCATACCATAATATTGTAATGTGATGATGATGAATTTAAATTTATATTATACAAACTTACTCACATAATAAAATATATTTATGTATATAAGAAATGCGTACTAAATGCTATCTATATATATATTAATATATTATGTGGATAAAATAACTACTTACATTCATTATGACATGATAAAAGGATATAAGTTATTTATATTTACCCTTTTACAACCCATATTTTATACACAATATACATAATAAATGCGTTAATATATAATTTTTTTGTGTTTGAATTAAATTGGTTGGGTGGAATTGATTAAACTTCTTATATATATTATGATATATAAGATGATGTCATTTTCAATTTTAATATGTTATTTTTATACGGGTTTAAAAGTATGTAATAATATAATTAAACCATTTAAGTTTTACTAATTTAACTTTATATAGATAAGACCCCTGTGTATCAACTGCACAGAATGATAAAATCGTACGATCCACGGACTTTGTTTTAAACTTATTTACCTGAGACTATAGGGCTGTTCGATATATCGATATATATCGATGTTTTCTGATTTTCGATACATCGATTATTTTAATTTCGATATTTTGTATAAGGGAAATCGATATTTTCATTCGATATTCGAAATTTTTATTCGATATTATCGTTTTTTAATCATAATTTTTTTGAATATAGTTAAATAATCATCATCATCGTGTCCTTTACTCCAAAGCTAGTGAGCATAGGGTTCAATTTTATTCAATTTTCTTTCTGATAGCATGGTTTTCATTAACAGTCATGTATATCGTCTAGATGTAGACTTTTGTGTCTATCAATTCGTGTTTAAATTATGAAATAGGTATTTTCTTGTGGTAATTTTACTATTATTTAATTTATATATAATTTTCACAATATGTATGTATCAAAATATTAAATATATTCACTATATAGCAAAATTGTATGCATATAAAAATAAATTGTATAGAAAATAATCATGATCATAACACTTTGCATTTGCGCGAAGCATATTAAACAGAAACCACTGTTTCAGTCACTGCATTCTATGAAAAAAATTATAAGAAAAAAAAATTATTTTTTATTTTCTCTTATAACACCATCATGGACAAAATATAACAATTTATATAATATAAAGAATATCTGATCGCGAGTGATGATCATATTATATGTTATATGAAATTTTTGTTGCTATTGCCATAAAGTGGAGTGCGAGTTAATGATGATGACGATGATGATCATAACAAGACAGATTTTCTTTTATTTGCACACAAACCAATATTATATAAATAAAAATATGTGAGATTGTTTTAAAAGAATATTATGTTGTATGGCTGGCAGTGGCGAATGTTGTGTTTTTAAGAATGCAAAAATAACACAAAATTCCAATATGCAAATATTATATTTATCTGCAAAGAGGATCGAAATTTTAAAAAATAAATTTATTTACAAAAATAAGAGTTACAAGATTTTTAAATGAAAAATTGCCCCAATCGCGGACTTCACCTTCAAATAAAAAAGAGGAGAATTTTCGTAAAATGGTTTCTAGTGTTTTCTGGTGCCATAGTATTTTTTAGTGCCATATAGCTTTCGACTTCTCGCGACTGGTAGCCATAGGTATCATGATGAAGGTATAACAAAAAAAAACGATCACATTACTCTTTCATAAATATTTATATTGTTTATGCATTAAGAGTTTCGTATTATATATTATTATGTACATTTACATCGCTATAAATATAAAATTACATGCACGAATGAATGCGGAAAATTGAAATTACTATATTATGATGAAGATGATGATGATGTAGATGATGGCAGGGCAGCAATAACAATATTTATTATATCGACCTGAAGTATACCGCGGCTATATGCAACATACTAAAGATTATTTAAAAAACAAACACCGGGCACGACCCAGAAACAAATATAATATTATATATGTAATTCCACATTATTTAAAGAATTTTATTATTGTGGCTGAGGCTTTATTTTTACAAAAGACTACAATTTTTCTTTAAAATGGAAGTGTGCTATGTAAATACGATTTGTGGCGCACAGAACCCAGTGACCAATACAAAATTTTTATTGTCACGGTTTTAACTGTGCACTTATTTATTATAAAAATTATTTTTGTTGTAAATTTAAGTAATAAAATTTTTAAAAATTAAAAAACATAAAATAATAGAATATTTTGAATTGTGAAATAATTGTTTACATTGTAACAAATGTATTAATATAATAAATATATTTCATTATTAGGTAAAATAACATTGAAAGGGATAATAGGTTTGTTCCTGGACAGATGCGAGCTTAAATAAAGTTATTTCCAAATTCTAACAAAGTTTTTTTGATATGGAAACATTATTGAATTTCTCGTTTAAGAATTTGTATACAAGTAAAAAAAAACTGCTCTGGAACACATTATTCACTATAGAATATAATTTATATACTTATGATTCGCTTGCGCAAAGAATCTGAACATATGGTTAACAGATAGTTAATAGATAACAGAAACTAACTTGAACATCGCTGTTTAACCCATATTTTTTAGATAAAGATTTATAATATATAAAGTTTGTATTAAATGACATCAATTACAATTTATTAATTATTACCCGGCAGTTATGAAATTAACATGTATAAATACAATATGCATTTTAATTATACATACAAAATATCCAAATATATAAATTTTTTTTTTTTTATTTAATGATTATTAACCCGGCAGATATAAAAATTACTATGCATAGATAACAATATGCATCTTAATTACATACAAAAAACCCAATATAAAATACAACGTTTTCCAATCAGCAAGTGTTGTTTTCAATTAGAAATCTCTGTGGATTGAAGTAGTTCTGTATATGGAGGTCTTTTGGTTACATTTTTTCGATTGAATAAATTGTGTCCTTTTTGCCGTTGATCATATCATGTTTCAAAAAGAATTTATATAAAATATACAAAGTGACAACTGGGCCAATATAAACTTAATGTTATTTAAAAAAAAATCATCACTTAATAGAGATGAACCAAAAAAAATAATTTCAACAAATCATCAACCAAAAAATTAGATTAAAAAAATAAACCAAACCGAAATATGTTAGAATTTATACTTGAATTGACACAATGTGATTTAATCTTCTTAAAATATACGAGCGATGTGGTAAACGATCAATCAAATTGTATAAAAAAAATTCTTTATTGACATCTATAAGAAGCCATCAATTTAATATTTTTTTTAAGCAGCTAGTCGTTTCAATTTAATCTACACCGCTCGGAATATTTATAATATATTAAGCTTCTCTTCCACATCTCATTGATTTCATGTTTATTTTATATACAATATGCAGGCAGACATTCTATATACAATATTTAATGTGACAGGTCGCCCTTATAAATAGCAAGCAAGACCTATATATTTTCATGACATTTAACCTATTTTTTTGTACTGAGCTCCACAATATTTGCACACAATCATGTTTTATATATCGTTACAACATTTTTTTGCCTTTAAAAACGATTTTTTTTTATAATATTTTGTCATAGAACACTCTAACAAGCTCGCATATTAACTTTTTTCTGTTCTACTATTATAATATTGTGTGTTGTACGAACATATGTATATGGTATTATGTCAACTTCAATTCACTATTTGTTGAGCTCTGAATTACATTTACATCACACATATAGGTTTGTACCCGGGACCCCAAGGCGTCAATTTATAATATATTTATATTATACATATATATAGACTATTTTTTAATGGTTTATATATTATGTACATAATATAATAGAAGAGTGATGAAAACATATTTTATTTAACTTTAATAAAATCATTAAAATTTGATTATGGATAAATTGAAGAAATCATTTTTGTTTTTAATTTATTGTACGCGATTTTTTTACGTTTTCCTTAAAAACCCTATCTAAAATAGTTACATTGTCGTATGTGTTCACAATCAATGTAATAATGATAGATCATAAAATATTTCTATAATATAAAGTCCTATACACAAATTTTCTTTGTTACCAACTGGGTTACATGTAATTTACGTGACGATGTTGTTGATGATGATGATGATGATTATGTTGAGACATGTTATATTTTATATTATAGTCACACTTAAACAGAAAAGTTTTTTGAACTTTTTCTGGTAATTCCTAACCCAGTCAGGATAACAAGGAGGGGTTCATATATTGTATTGTGTACAAAATGTGTTGGAACAAAAAAATAAAATTTCACAAAACACTTAAATTTGGATGTTTTATATTATTTGTTTCGTGTATCTTATATAATATGCCGGGGAACATGTACAAATTCTGTACCTACTTATTATTGTTAAAAAAAAAATACCGCTTCTTTATCGCATATACATAATATTCAAATTCTTAACATACACGAAAAAAATGCTAAAATTCAACTTGTACCTACTAGCTCGAAAATATTCATATGCACCCAAGTATGGGATGGCAACGTTTTTTCGTCGTTTCATTTAAATTTTTCTCTTCAAACATAGCAAAAAAAAAATAAAATGTTTTGTACATATTTTGTATTGTGTAACCCCTTGAGAAGGTACATACATAAATATAAATATACCTACATATATATAAATATACCTACATATATATATAGACAAATTTCTTGTGTATATAAATAGGTAAGTATAAACCTAGCTGATGAGAAACCTTTCAACAAACTTATTCCTCAAGGGTTTTTTGTATATATACGTATAGTTTTTTTTTCGTCATATGACGTTGTTGAAAATTTTCTTTTGAACAACAACAACAAGAAATGAACCGAAATAAAGAAAATCAACAATTTTCAATTTTTTTTTGTATATTTTGCTTGTATGCGATATACGAAAAGCCATCGTTAAAAGGTTTTTTATTTATAGGTTATGTATGTATCAAAGTTTTGTATATATTATAGTGAATGAATGAATGACATTTTCAGTAATGACAGAGCTCCTAGTTTAATCATTGAATTTTCTAAACTAAATCCAACGTTTAATTGAGATGTTTCTTACATTCTTGTAATATTTTTTATACCTTTAAAACCCGTTATTTTCTGTTAATAAAAATACGTTACTTTTACGTAACGTAACATACAAAAAACGTTATTGTATGACTAAATATTGTTTTTACCGACTAAAACCAGTTCTACTAGAATTAATAAATACGCAAAATTATTGTTACTTTATTTATTTATTTATTAAATTTTATTTTAAAATACGTTCCATTTAGAAAGTTACAAAATATTTTTTTGTATTATGGGTTACTTTTATTAATCTGGATTATTCTTTTTTATTTGCAGTGCTGGGACGATTGTACAGACGCTACCAGTATAAACAAATCGATACTAGCAACATGGACACTTGGAGTTACCTCAATGGTTAGGGAAAATTCACTAGTTTCTACGAACATAGCTTGGGAAACATCGAACTCATTAAACGATTGTTTGGTAACGTGGGAGGTTTCGGGCGGTGGTTTAATCGGTAACCTACTCACACAATCATCGAATGTTGAATTGTCCTTGTGGCCAGACACAAGGTATCGCATTCAAGTAACATGCAAAAATAAGGTAACTTTCAAATTATACATACAAAATTATACTTATACTCCCGCCTGTTTCATTTGTGTATAAACATATAATATTATGAATGTCAGAAAATATTTGTTTTTTATTACAAAAATATTTTTGGCGGATGGGGAAGATAATGGTGCTTGGAAAATTTGTAAATATTTTTTGTCAAAGGTGGTATATAGTTTTTGTGATTTATTTTTTCCAATATTTTTTTATAATAAACAATGCGATGTTGATGGATCAGCTGTCATCATCTTTACTCCAAAGCGAGGGAGTGATGGGACAATTTTTCAATTTTCTTATCTGATTTGTCTTTGACGGCCATATCAAAGGTCAGCAATTTACACTGGCCAATTTATTTGGAGATCATTGGGCGGATTTTACACCAATGAGGGAGTCTAACTGTGGGTATCGTATAAAGTTTGTGATTTTAAGTGACTTTCGAACCACAACAAATGCCATTTTAATAAAGGTAATATATATAGTGTAGTTGTAAAAGATGACCAAGTCTTCAGCACAGAGATATGACGTTTACCATTGCTTCATGCTGATTAAACGGATATTTAGCAATCCTCTTATTTATCTATTCACACCAAAAATTTCAATCTAATGCTTGAAAATTCAATTTTTGAAGCTAGCGGAGTGGTGTCGCGTCAATTTTTATATTATTGTTTGAATATAATAAGCATAGATAGAGTGGGTTGAATATACATATTGTTAGGGATTTGCGTTTGTAAATATTTGTTTGTTGTCTGTTTGAGTTTTAATATTTTAGAGTGTTTTTTGTCGCATAGAGAATGTGTATTTATTATTTTTGATAGATTTGTTATTATTATTAGATACATTTTTTGGGGTTTAAAATGTTGAAATTTATTACAGTGTTTTGGGGGGTAAATAATCTTGTTTATATTTTGAAGCAATTACTTTATTTTTTACTATAGGTATATACATTTGCGGGAGCCCCTTTACCTTTTTCCAAAATTTCAAAAAAATTCAACGATTTTGTTTTATTTATTACAGGAAACTGAAGAAATAAGCCGATCATTGCCGTTATCACTGGACACAAGTAAGGCTTTAGTTATGGTTCGAGTTCCAACGGCTCAGCCATCAGCGTTACCTAAATCAAACGACCTTCATCACAAAGACGAAACAGTACTAGATGATGCCAAACTGTTTACAACATATTTATTGGTTGACCAGCCACTCGAGTCACCCTTTAGTTTTGCAGATTTGTATGACAATAATCGAACCCTAGTGCTTGGTTTCTTGGCCAGCATAATTGCTTTCATTACAGTTTTAACATTTTTAATTGTTGTCCGAAGGAAACATCGATCATCGGACAAAACTCCCCTGGTCGATAGTGAGATAGACGTAAATGTTGACGTTGAACGACACATCATTCACGTTTAGTAATCCTCTAGATATTTTAAATAAATTAAAACCAACCAATCGCGTCCACGCAATTTAAAATTTAAAAAAATTCCTATGTATAGTGTAAATATTATAAAATAAATAAAAGACAATTATTAAGAAAAACAAATTGATTTTTCTATCCACCTAACTACATTTATAATATTAACATAGCAAATAAAATTCTAACATAAAAAAAATTTAAGAAATCTGAAAATTATGCTTTTTTGTATACAGTAAATTTTTATAAATGTTACAATGTAAAAAATAAATTAAAAATATAAAATTTCAATCACACAGAATGAGTGAGAAAAGTTAGAAAAAAGGTTTAAAACACATTTTTATTCTAACCAAGAAAAAGTGTTGAATATTTAGTTGTTGTTTTGCAGAGCAGCTCAAGTAAATTTTAAAAGTAAATGGTAAAAGCAATTTATTATTTTGAAGTGTTCAACTTGTGACATATTACTGTTTTTGTTATTTTCCACATCAAAAATTGTATTAAATTAAAGTAATTAATAATTTTTATAATTGCAATTTAATTAATTACAATCATCCTTATGGTATATTCGTAAAAAAAATATTTAAAATTTTCCTCATTATTATAAAAGAAAATGTAAAAAAAAAACGTTTCCCCAATATAATAATGTAATATATTATTCTTGGGGCGTTTTACGTCATTCTTTTACCATAAACTTTTTTTACTGAGCCATCTTTATTTCTCTTATATATGGATAAAGTAAAAAAAAACTTAAAATATTGCTTCATTGTACAAAACACAAAAAATTCTTCATTATAATGAAATATAAATGTTTAAAACGAAGAAAAATTATATCAAGGAAGAAAATAATATACGCAGAAAGTTGTAAAAGCTTAATAGTGTAAAGGAAAATATTTTAATTAAAATTATAAAAAATGATTTCTAAAATTAAACAAACTTTATTGTTGGGTTTTTGTTGAGGTTTAAATTATATAATAATGGCAAAAAAAAATCTAACACGCAGTGGCAAAAAGGTCAAGAGTTTTGTTTGTTTTGCATATTCGCACCTACTTCAAATGCTTACCTGCGACATTACTCTTTAAAAAGTCTTATTATAGTTTGAATGTTTAATTAAATTTTCAAGAGGTTTGTCAACAAATTTATAATTATTATATTTTTTTGTTTGAACTTATAACAAATTTGTTTAGTTTGTTATAAAAGCTTTTATGGTTCTTAAGTTGTTTTTTGTTGAACAAAAAACTTTATATCATCGCATTGCATAACTTAATATTTGTACAATCTTATGAAAAAAATATATTTAAAGAAAAAAAGCTTAAAGAGAATTTCTCGCAAAAAAAAAACAAAAAGCTACAAAAATATTATATTTAAAATAATTATTAATCTAATAAATGTAAATACTACTAAATTTAAGTGTAATATTTAATTAAAATTTTTTCTAGTCTTGTAAGTATTATTAAAATGAATTAAACTAAAAAAAAAACAACAAACTTAAAATGTTAAAGTGAAATTATGTAAATATTAGCTGAAAAGACTGAACATAAAAAATGTATAATTAAAATTTAACTCTGTAAATGAAATGCAGGAGAAGAGCTAAAAAATCTACTCAGTAAATATGATGAAGAAAAAAGATTATAAAAATAAAATTTTAATTTTAAAATAATTAAATGATTTGTCTTTTAATTTTGAGTGTTTTTTTCTGTAGCTGCTTCTAGGAACTGTTTAAAGTTTCAGACTTTATTTGAGATGGATGCTTTACCTATATAACTGATTTTAAAATTTAGCAATTACTGGCCAAGCATATATGAAATTATAAAGAACGTTGGCATTTCGCTCATTTTTAAGGAGCAATAAGCCAACTGCACTAATTAACTGGTGTTCTACATAAACTAATACAACAGCAACAAAAAACACGACATTTTCTTATCAGAGGTTGGATAGCATTTAAATTTTTTAGCAGGGGCTCATACTAGAAGCGGCTTAGTTATCACTTAACCCACAGGGAATCTATATTTTAGTCCAGAAAATAACCAATTCCCAGCCTAACATTTGTGATGGACTAAGTTAAAACTAACCGAGGTTAATTTGCGTCAAATACTTGATAATTTTATTATTCTTGTAAGTTGACTCGAACCACGGTATGTAATGACATACATCCAAAAATTCACATTGTTCAGTATTATATTATCAACAGATTTTGATAGAAAAAATGAACGAATTAAACTGCTTTCTAAAGCAATCGCAGTCTTTTTACATCCCCTAACGATTCCCTAACAAATTCCTGGGATACTTAAATAGTCAGAAAACAGACCAAAAAAAA
>JANSTW010058601.1:0-11539 GCA_027564275.1 Diadocidia ferruginosa
TTCGAGCAGCACGGTTTTTGGACATGCTGCTGCTCGCATGCTCGCTCGCTTCGATCTATGGTCCACATGTCTATATATTTGAATTTTCTTTGATATCAGTGATACAAAATATCGAAGTTCAAATAATCGATGTATCGGAAATAAGAAATTATCGATATATAGATATATATCGAACAGCGCTAGTCGATCATTGATTGTCGTTTAAAGTTAAAGATAAAACAAACTGTATAAAATAGTATGAAATATGAGAACAGGTCATATACGAACTTCTGATCATTTACATAAAATTAAAATTAAAAATAGCAATACATGTGAATGTGGTGATATTGAAATTATTGAACATTTAATATTTAAATGTAAAAACATTAACGAATATGCTAGAAATAAATTCCTTAGGGAAATAATACAAATAACTTTAAAACATTTCCTATTAAAATAAAATATATTTTCGCTGATCCTAATTCCTTTTTAAGCAAAAAACTATACAATTTTATTAAATTAACAAAAATAAAAATTTGATTGAAATATTATTTTTATATTTTTAAGTTATAATGTAAATTTTTTAGCTGGCTCGAGTCGACAGACAAGGCCATTTTAAAATAAAAAAATGAGACATTTGTGGCTGACCTATGAGCCAGCATTTTCTAATAAAGGACATGATATTAATGATGTTTAAATCACCACAGAATCGTTTTAAAAATTAAACAGCTAAAGTGCACAAGAAAAATTAAAACTATTTACAACACACACACACTGCTTTCATAACATATGAACATATATACATTGCATATTTATAATTTTTAAAGAAAAAACTGTAATTTTAAAATTATAATACGTAAAATACCGGAAAATTAATCTCTTTATGCGGAAAAACAATTTTATTCTCGACCTTTTAATTAAATGGAGCTGCTGCACATATAATAATTATTGTTATATATTATGTAGGTCATATTTATTGCACTATATATAGAAGAAAAATTTCCCGGATTAAAGAAACACAAATGCGCCACACACGTACTTACTAATATAAATTGCAGAAAAATTATTCTTTTTCCACAAGCGACAATGCTTGAAAATAATAAATTTTTTCCTTTTCATATTAAGATGACAAAAAAAAGTCTAGAAAAATTACAAAAAGCTTTGTTGCATATAATTATAATATTATATATAGAAGAGTATACAGTGCACACCGCACCATTTATGTAGAGTTGCTCCCTATAATATTGGAGTCAAGCAATATACTTATGTTATGTATATATGAGACAAAAGGATGCAATAATTTAAACACGTTTGTAATATTTAAATTTAAATTAATTCGTTTTTGATATGATTTACCATTATATATAAGGTTAAATGTTATTAAAAATATATAACAATGTGTATGTGTCTTTAAATCTATAGTAAATATACAATTTATTGTCATCAACATTTTAATAACTCCTTAAATTATATCTTATAGGTGTTAAGTCTGAGTCTAGTAATACATTCAATATAGAAAATATACAATAAATTTAAATATTTATTATATTTTTTAATTTATTGTACAAATTGTCTAAAATAATTCTTGAAAACATCAATTTTTTTAATTCAATATAACAAAGTTAATCCTGCGAATAAATACAGAGCTTTTTTTTTGTAAATTTATGCAATAGAAATTAATTTGATTATCAAAATAAAAACCCCCTCTTGTTTATATAATGATATAATGTATTAGACACAAAAAACCGGTATATCATGCGGACTATGTATTGGATATTGGCCAAATTTTTTTATCATTGAAAAGGAAACACAATTTATATTAAAGAAAAATATCCTTTATAGAGAGAAAAAGTTTTAAACACAAAAAAAGGCTTTAAGTTAAAAGAAGGCTATTTTAACTTTGTTTTTTTCTTCTGATTTCTTATGATCGTTTACAGATATATTATTAAAGTAAAGGCGAAGAAAAGCTGGAATTTTTCCTCTTGTTTTTAGAAAATATAAATAAATTTATAGAAAACACAGATATAAATATACAAAATATACGCATAGACTATAGGTATAGAACAGAGATGATCACTGTGACGGCAACTCAAAATATTTTAGTATAAACATGTGAAGAGAGAAAAGACGATATATTGGTACACTTCAAATTGAAATATTTTTTCTCTGTACATTTATACCGCAAGCAAAACAAAACAAGTTGACGACGCATGAAATCAAGTTTTTCAAGTGTATGTTGTTGTTTTATTTTGTCATTATATTTATTTTCTAAGAACAATGAAGCGAACGAAAAGTACGTTTTACTCATACCCGGTATAGAATTTTATAGAGTGATGTGTCGGTCATGACCGATTAGATAAAAAAAAAACGATTCTTCCTTCAATTTTCATGATGGATGGGAAAAATAGGTCCTCTTTGGGTCGTCGGGCTGGTATATCTGGGCTTCGTTCCGGAGGTTGGCCTTATGAACAAATTTCCATACCAACGCCGTTGTTTAACAAATTTTCGCTTCTATCTTTACTTGATCCAACGATTATTATTTGAAAGGGACCGTCTCCTTTGTCCCAGTCCCTTAAATAGCCTGCAGGTCTCGCGTCATGTGCTGTTTGTTAAAAGCCGCATCAGGCCACCTTTCATTTTTTGATTGGCTGCCAAAAAAATAGCCATTTTGTTATGCTCAAATTTTAAGTTTCGTTAAGTGTAGCTCTTTTTTTTGTTATTACGTCTCGTCCTCAACAGTAATTTTATTAGAGCTTTTATTTTTTCTATGTTTTAAGCATCGGACGGATTCAGGGTTGGGTAGGAAAATAAAAAAATAAAAAAAGGAAAATGAAAAGAAATTTAAAAATAAAGCTTACCAACACATAAATCACCCCCTCACTCTAAACAGAAAAATAAAAAAAAGTAATTGTTTTTGCTACATTTAATTAATTGTTTTAGATCTTTTTCTTAGTTTTTTTAGAGCTTCTTACTTTCATAATTCAATATTGTTTTGATTTTCTTATTTTTTTGTATTTCTTTAATATTTTTTTTAGACAAATTATCACACAAATCACATACTATTAAAAATATCAATGAACAAAAAAAAAATCACCACCTTACAACCTGTGATCAAACTTTTTGGCATAAAACATCATGGCGGATCAAAAGTTTTTTTTCAAAATCAAGAAGGAACGTTAAACCGTAGAATGAAAAAATGTATAAGAAACACAATATAGTACAAAATATGCCACTTGAAATGTTTTAAAGTTCGCTACAAATGGCAAAAAAGGAACAAGTATGGTCTTGACTATAGTGATACTATACAAAAAGATTGGTAAAAAACACCAAAATAAGCCCCAGAAATGTGCATAGACAACAATTCGAGGTGAATTTTTATTTTATACGAAAAACGTATGGAAAAAAATATTTACTACGAAAATAAGCCCCAGCGATTTTATACTAAGAAAATCATTTATTATCACATGCACATCTGTATAGTATCGCTAGTCTAGGCTTGAACGAAAAACTTTATGAAATATATAAAAATAGCAAAGCGATAATTGCTAAAATTTAAAAAAGCGTGCAAATTTTAAACTATCGCAAAGAAATATGGCGGATTGTTTTTTTTTTGCGGTCGAATTTATGGCGGTATATTATACATTAATTGTCGTTTAAAGAATCTGTATATATGAACGATTCGTTAAACTGAACGATTTAGCTCGCATCTCTACAAAATGAATTGTGTTGTTGCTTTTTAGTTTAGAACCAGTTGAAAAGAAGAATCTCTAAAAGATATGAATGCAATAAAAACACACAATAAAACGAAATTGGTAAATTGCTTTTTTGCCTTTTGGGCATCGGCATCGAAAAAATACTTTACATTTATATATAAAAATATTTAAAATAAAAGGAAACAAAATAGACCTAAAAATATTTTTTTACACATTTTTCTATCATCAAATATTCACGGAAAACACTTACATCTATATTATTTCATCAGGCAAATGGTCTCTTTGGATTTTGCGATTTTTTAAACGAAATATTTCACATATAGGGCGATAACAAGAAATTTAAAAAATATAAAACCGGAAATTGACCAGTTTAATAGGAAATAATGAAATCCATTGTATATATACCCTGATTTTGTGTTGCCATTGAGAACCCTGTGCACACACATTTTCTTTTAAAGGAAAATATTTTTCTTTTATTTATATTGAAAAATTCTAATTTTTTCCCATTTTTTTTTTGTTTGGGTTATAGATATTTTATGCAGAAATGGGATATTGAATATTTCATATATTTAGATGATGATCTCTGATGGTGTTTGCCATTTTTATATTTTTTTTCTTGTTGAATTTCTAAATTTACATTTTATAAAATAAAATTATAATAAATGCTCTTTGTGTATATATAATAGTGCCAATAATGGCATGTTTTCGCAAATATTTATAAATTATTTAAATTTTCATTTGAATTGGTCTATCTGTCTATATATAGTGTTTGAATAATATTACAATTTAAAAGAATTACATAAAAATCGAGTTCTTTTTAATGGCTTCGGAAAAAGAATAGGCTTTCTATTTATGCATTCTCGAATAGAAGAAAATCAATAAAAACTAATTTTGTTATTTTGATGGAAGAATAAAGTTTATAAATTTGATATTTAGGAACAGGCTAATCGGTCAGCGAAAAGTGGATAATTTTGCAATATTATTGGGTCTAGGTTTCGCCTAAGCATTCAAAAATTGTGTCAATTTACTCAAATGCAGACAAGAGTTGCACTATTTCTCGACTAACCCGTCATCAGTGGAGGTATATGAATACCCTTTAGATAGTATACTAAATAGGCATACCTTGAAATTAACCAATATTTCAAGTATAGGTTATAGCCTAAGGGATTTTTATACAAAATACAATTAATTATTGGTAAAATTATTTTATTTTCCAATTCATATTTTTTTATATCTTTGATATTTGAGTTGTCATGAAATATTAGACATTTTGGAAGAAGATGGCGAAGATATTCAGGATATTTTTATTCAACCTCCAGTGATGCCAATGAATTGACCGATGAAGACAGTGATGTAGAAGAAGAAGGACATGTAAATATCAAAAAATCAATTATTATTAGCACAAGCTGAAAAAAAGAAATCCGATCAGAAAGTAATGTGGAGCAAAACGTAGTAGTTTAAAAAGAATCAGCTCCAGATGATAAGAAAAAATTTGAAGGGAAAACTATTCAACCACTGGATTTTCTTTTTATTAATAGTGAGACTGACATACCTGAAAAATCTGCAATTGAGTTTTTTGAACCGTTTTTGATGACTTCATCCTTGAGTTAATTATTATTTATTAGAGAATTGTTCAGCATATTGCCTGTATAAAAACTGACCGGATATTAAAATAAGTAAAGATGAGTTTCGAAGTTTTTTGGCCATTTTGATTATTTCTGGACATAACGAGCTACCAAGTAAATCTATGTATTGGTGTAATGGTGAGGATTTACGCAACATTGCTATACACGGAGCTATGCGTAGGGACATATTTGATAATATAAAGAAAGCACTTCACTTCCAATCCAAATTGAATTTAATAAATTATGAAGAATTTTATACCAACAGAAACAATAACACATGATGAAGCGATGGTCGAGTATTTCGGAAAACATGAATGCAAGCAAGCTATGCGGAATAAACCTATTTGATTTGGTTACAAGATTTGGTGCCAAAATTCACCTTCAGGTTATCTAATCGATTTCGATCCACACCAGGGTAAAACTTTTAAAGGGGATCAAGATATGGAAAAAGAATTTGGTAAATGCGCATCTACTATAATTAATTTACTAGATCAGTATCCAATATCTAAATCAAACTATGCGTACCGCATTTATTGTGACAACTTATTTACAACATTTCCTTTACTAAAGGAACTTAAAAGTCGAGGATATAACTGCACTGACACAATACGAGCTAACCGCTTAAGAAGTGAATGTTGCCTGACGAATTTAAAAAGTAAAAAAAAAGAAAGAGGCTACACAGAAGTTGCCACAGTAGCACTTGATAAAGATGAGTTTTTTTTGAGCCGTTGGAAAGACAACGCAGTAGTGGCTTCAACTTGCTTTGCTGTGGATCCCCTAGGGACTGTTAATAGATAGAGCCAAGCTGAAATAAGACTTATTGACGTAAATATTCCTTATGCCATTCAAAACTACAATCAAAATATGGTAACAGATCGAATGGAGCAAAATGTCAATAAATACCAGATACCTGTTCGTTGCAAAAAGTGGTGGTGGTCAGTTTTTACATGGTTTTTTGGAGTTTCTGTACAAAATACTTGGTTGTTGGGCCGAGAAAAATATAAAAAATTGGAACAATCGCGATTTTAGATGAGACTTAGCAATGAGTTACATTTTGAAACATCAAGTTCCTGGCTAAAAGCGCCGGTAGAAAGCTAAAAACTGTATCGGGTGAAAATGCAATGCGTTTTGACAGGTTGGATCATTTTGTGGTAAAAACTTGTAACAATAAGCAAAGAAGGTGTGCAGGAAATAGTTGCACATCAATGGTTGGAACTCAATGTTCTTAATGTGACCATACCATATAAAATAAATTGTTAAAAATAAATTTTCTTTATGTACAGACATTTATATTTTTTTAATAGAACAGTTAAATTTCCAGATTCTAAAATAAAAAAAAGATTTTTTTTCTAAATGCGCATTAAAATTAAACTATGCGAAAAGCTTTATTCAGAGGATACGTGTATACATTGTATTTACGTTCCATACAGAATAGACCATTTTCAAAGGTATATATTATGGAACAATTGCCTTTTTAAAATAAAACTGCCACTTCCACCGTATACCCATCAGACTGCACATTTCTCTATGTAATATAGGATTTTAGAACTCTACATACATATTATTTTTTAAAAGGATTAAAAATTTACCAGGTGTATTCTTGAATTTTATATAGTTAAAAAAACATACGAAATAAAATTTGGTAAAGGGATTTTTTTTTAATTAAAAAAATAAACTCATGAAAGGAAAATTTACTTTAGTTTAATTTTTGTAATATACAAATATTTTACTCATATTTTAAATTTACAGACTATATAGTATAGAAGTTATAGTTACATTAAAATTGTTTAAGTATCTGGAAATTAATACAATATGATGTGAGCCACAAGCTCATGTTTAAATATAATTTTAAATTTATTTTTAACAAATTCAATTATTTAACAAAGTGAAAATCAGTCATGTATCATTCTCTAATCTTTATATATATAAAATATAGTTGCTCAGAAATATTGAAATATTTGTATTATACGAAAAAAAACATTGTCAATATAAAATTCCTTTTTTGAAATAAATTTTTTTAAAATCTATTTATGAGAAATAAACCGAAAATGTTATCGCATAATATTTACACAAGTTTTCCCACATAAAAAGACAAAAATATATTTTTTAATGTAGTAGCTACCGATATAATCTTTTAATCTAAATCGTATGAAAAAAATGTCTCAAAAATTATATTATATGAGCTATGAAATGAACATTAACTTTAAATGATTTATTATACCTTAAAGGAGACGCGTATCCTATATAAAATCCATTAAATATATATTTTTGAATGGGAAAGAGTCGCAACAAGTGAATCATCGCGTCGATATTTTAAAAGTTATAGATATTGCAGGGTTATATATAATAATTTTTCAATGGCAGAGCTTTTACAAGCTACAATAAATAAAGTTTGCCATTTTTTTTTAAATATGAAAATTTGTAATGGAAATCATAAATTAAAAGACCTTTCCTTATATAAGTTAAATTTCAATTAGTAACAAGTATACCCAAATTTACTGTACCGCTAGTTTTAGTTTATTGTATACTCAATAATTAGCTCTAAATTAATAACTAGTAACTGTTATTTAAAAAAACAATTGAAATATTAACCTAATGATTAATAACTTAAATTATTAATAATTAATAATAACTGTTTACCGCATTATTATCACTATGTTGTAAGTTAATTTGAGTCACGGAATTTGTTAGAAAGTTCTCAAAGACCATAACATTATTAAGATTGCTATAAAGGAAAGTTCAATTTATTATTTTTTTTCATTTAATTCTGGTTGGTTGAAGTTTTTAGAAAAAATCCTTACACTATAACTTATATTTTCCTATTTTAAGCTAGAAGAAACTTCAATATCCCTATCGAAAATACTTTAGGGATCTTTAGATCATCGCGAAAGTATTTTTAAAAGTATTGCGCACCGTTTCCCTCCTTTAAAATGAGTCTACGCCCAAGTTGCTGTGGCAACGGAAACATTTTTAAATGAAAACTTCTCAAAACGGTCCTATAACCTATTATTTCTGATATAAAGCTAGAAGAAACTTCCATTTCTCTATCAAAAATACTTTAAGGATCTTTAGATCATCGCAAAAGTATTTTTAAAAGTATTGCGCACCGTTCCCCTCCTTTAAAATGAGTCTACGCCCAAGTTGCTGCGGCAACGAGCACATTTGTAAATGAAAACTTCTCAAAACAATCGTTCACAATTACTTGATCTTTTTGAAAATATTTTTAAAAGATGCGCACTATTTTTTCCTTTAAAATAAGCCTACGCACAAGTTGCTACGGCAACGGGAACATTTTTAAATTTTCAAAAAAACATTTTCGGTTAGACTTCCTAGTAGGTTCTGCTCGCCTGTTACTTTATGTAAAATTCTGGTTCAGTTTTCACCCAAAAAACTGAAAACATTTGTATGGTTTCTCGAAATTTTTTTGACGAGAGCTTCGCCGCATCAAGCTTAAATAAAGCTCAGACGGTAAAGCTTCTCACAAAAAGCTTAAATAATAAAAGCTCTGGCGGCAGAGCTTCTCGATTTTTTTTCTGAGAAACCATACAAATGTTTTTTAGATTATTGGGTGAAAATTGTTTTTAACAGGCGAGCAGAACCTAGTAGGAAGTCTAACCGAAAATAGTTTTTTGAGCATTTAAAAATGTTTCCGTTGCCGTAGCGACTCGTGCGTGGGCTTATTTTAACGGGGAAAACGATGCGCATCTTTTAAAAATACTTTCAAAATGATCTAAATATCCACAAAGTATTTTTAATAGAGAAATTAGTTTTTCGCTTTAAATCGGAAATAATAAGTTTTAGTGACTGGCTTTTTATTAACAAAATACGATCACAATCCCATTCATTGTTCTATTTAGCTTTAAAATTGATCTAAAGATCATTTGGAAAACAATATTATCTATTCGTCTGTTATTATTAAGTCCAATTCAAATACCATATGCTGTTCTTGTTCCACCTGTTGAGTTTTAAAAATAAATATTTAAACCCAAATTTCTTTTTTGAAAATCTTTATTTTATATCTTATATTATTCTTAATAAAAAGAAATTAATTTATTTAAAATATATAATGCAACACCCACACGTCTTTCAAAATTAAATTTTCACCTATAGAGAACTTCTGACTTGTCGTTTTTTTGTCAATGTGACATAGCTAATGAAATAATATATAATTTATTGATTTGTTCGGTGCGGAATTATTTCAATTGTTCAAAAATTTGTTATTTTAAATAAATTCAAATAATGTCGCATTAAACACATAAACGAAATAATTCATTCATTATAGCAAATATGATGATGAGTGTAATATGTATAATTAGCTGCTTCTATACAAAGTGCGTTAGTCACAAAAAAAATATTTTTTTGGTATAAACAAACACTAAATAGTCACCAATATATCGCAGCAAATTGCAAATTATTATAAATATTCTAAAAATTTAAATAAAGTTAATTGTTTTAATTTGCAAAAGAAATCATCCAGTATTGAATTAGGAACGCGAAGACAATTACATATTCTTTAATTTTTATTTTTATAGAACATTGTCGCGGCAACTTGACCATTTTTGACCTTAAAAATGAGAAAACTTTTAAACATTTTTTATGCAATTCAAAATAAACTTAATACTTAAATCAAATCTAATAAAAACACATGCCTCTAAAATTAAATAATTTCTTTAAAATTGGTATACGAAAGCTTTTTACTCTTTTAGCGAATAATTCTTAATTTTCTTCATAACAAGACAACAAACCAATCGTCTCTGGTATACAATTTCAAGAACCTTGAAAAAAATCAATTCGCTAGTCGCTCCGCAATACATTTTGTCAATTCTTTTAAATTTGCCACTGGAAATACCAAAATTTAATTAGGCGCAATTAACTACGTAAACATACAGACGATTCTAAAATAAGCTCGATTTTTGCTATAAATATTCAATTACTTTCGACTTAAATTCACATTGTTAAAATTGTTAGTAGAAGTTTGTGTATGTTCCAGAAAAATGTATAAATCTATTGTATTGTTGATAGTTGCCGTAGCCGTTGTGAAAGCTCAAGTTAATAGTGAAGATATTATCGACAACACGGTTGCTGCCAGAAATGCTGCCAGAAATGAGGCAAGACAATCTGCCCAAAGGTTTAATATAAATAAATTTAGACATTTTGCATGAAATTAATTAAACATATTTTTTAGACATAGTTGCTGTTCGTTGCCCTATTTCAATTTAATGCAGAGCATACCAGCAAGTAATGTTGATCAAGTCGAAAGACAATGTAAAACAAGTAGGTTTTTCTTTCTATAGTTAATTCTTATTGGGTCAGGTAATATTGACAAGTGATTTCAATTTGTTTGCGCATGACGTCACAGGAGCTGATAATGTATTAGAAAAAATTATTTATTAACAAGCTTCTACGAAAACACCGAAAAATGTGTTAGCTGCTCAATATTCCTGATAAAATTTGTAGATTACTATGCCAAACACTAATTGATTAAATTATTTCAGAGTTTGAAGCCACTACAGCAGCTGTTATACCTCATCAGCCATCATTAACAAAACGATCCCGTAAACCGCTACAAAGAAAACTAGTCGATGGCTGTTATTCACTTTGTATTGCCCAACAACTTAATTTGGTTGATGGAAATGGAGATTTAATTGCAACTGCTGTCGCTAACAATGCAAATAACGCTGCCGGAACTGATGCATCACTACAAAGCTTCTATTCGTCCATTTCCACCAAATGCCTTGCTAAAGCAAATGCCGAAAAGTCATCTGCATCTGGGTGTAATAATTCCTATTTAATTTATTCAAGATGTGTTAGTGCATTACAGGTCATTGATTGCCCGGCTAGTGCTTGGACCTCGAATAACAGATGTAATCATCTACGAACTCATTACTTGTCGGAATTGAATTTGCAAATGTAATTGTTTTGATAATGAATAAAAATTCTTAATTTACAAAATTAAGTTTTCAGGTTTTTTCTATATAGAATCTATTCCCCCTACGGTATCCTCTAAGAGTGACCTGTTTTGTGACCTGACTTTAATTTGATTTAATTTTGAATTAGCCCTTCCGAAGAACCTTGTAAATTTCAAACGTTGTACCGCACAAGGTATAAAGGCTGCACATTATTCAAATCAAACGTGATCCTTAACTAGCCTGACCATATTATAGATATTAAGCAGGACAGTCCTGATTTTAGAGGTGTGTCCTGATGTACTGCCTGATTTTC
>JANSTW010058612.1:0-11539 GCA_027564275.1 Diadocidia ferruginosa
CATGAAAAAAAAATATATACAAAAAATCTAAAAAAAAATATTAAAAAAAATCTTACATTATATTCAAAAATATTAGAAAAAGAAAAAAAATATTCGTTTAGGTAATAATTTTTTTTTATTATAAAATTTAACATTTTTTAAAAATAATTTTTAAATTTTAAAAAATACTAAAACCATTTTTTCTCTTGCAATTATTGTTCCTGATTTCCCAAAACCAATTTGCAGTAGTCGGTAAACGTAAATTTGATGGTGGTCACCAAAACCAAGGGGATCCGAAGCGACGCTATGCTAGTGCTATTGTTGGAAATGGTGGCAGCAATTGGGGCAGTACACCTTTACCTCAACAACCTTTAGGCGCAAACGGAGAACAATGGTACACCGATACATATGCTGCATGGAGTTAAAAACTGATGACATTAATATTACGATTTCGTTTGAAAAAAAAAAAACTATTTTCATTTACATTTAAAAAATGTAAAATATTTTGATTTAAATTTGTTTAAAAAAAACATTTTCAAAATGTTTTCCTCTTTATATATAAATACGTATTTTTTTTTTGGTATAATTTAAATCTTTTCGAAAAACATAATCACAAAAAAAAAACACGTAGATTTTATCAAAAATGACTGAAAAATTTCTTTTAGAATTAAAAAAAAAATGGCGATTTATTTAATTTTTTGTTTTTGTTTTTAAAAAAATATATTTTGGGTTTTCTAAAAAAAAACATAAAAACCCTAAAACTTTGTTAATTTATCTTTTTTGTGTTTTTGTTTTTGATCATTTTGAAAATATAAAAAAATAATTTTGTAATTTTGAAATTTAAATTTAATTTTTTCATTATAAAATCGCCATTGTTGTAAAAAAAACATTTTGTTTAGGAGTTCACTTAAAATATTAAAAAAAAAACATAATTAAAAAAAAATGTATATTCTTGTCATCACGTTTTAACTTTTTTTATGTTTGTTAAAAAAATATTAAATATATAAAATATTATAAAAAAAAAATAATTAGGGTTAGGTGTCCAGAAAAAAATGCATAGTATGTAGGTGTATCCATTATTCTTTGTCTATATTTAAAAAAATGAAAAAAAAAAACTTAAACATTTTATAAGAAAATAAATAAAATATTGTACCACCATTTTTTATAATGAAAAATATTTAATTATTATTTTAAATTTTTAAAATATTTTTTTTTTTACTAAAACATATAAAAAACATTAAATTATAAAAAATATTTATTAAGGCAGTAATTATTATAATATGAAATAATTATTTCGACTGACATAATTTTCTTTTCGTTTGTTAAATAAATAAATATATTTTAGTTTTGATGAATAAAAATATTTTTTTAAAAAAATAAATTGCCTAATTTTTCTCATGAAACTTTATCCGGAAATAACCCGATTTTTAAAAAATAGATTTTTTTAGAAAAATCATAACCACAAGAAGCTTCAAAAATATTTTAACATTTTATTTCATTTACTAGTAATTTAAAAAAGATTAAAAAATTATAAATGTTAAACATTAATCTAAAATTAAAATGTTTTAAAAATTCCGAATTGTGATGAAAAAAATAATATTTTTTTATACGAAGAAAACCCAATTTGATAGGAAAAATAATTTTCAAAAAATTTTATAAAGCTTTTGTACAAAAGACAATTTATAATCGATTAAATCGATTATAGTTTTTTTTACTTTTTATTAAAAATTGATAAAAAATAAATTCAAAAAACTACTGTGTTTACATAAGAAAAAAATATCTTATAATGAGTGTTCATTTAAAATTTAAAAATTTAAAAATATCGATTAAATCGATTCAAAATAATAATTGCTGTAATATTTTCAACAAAAAATCAAACATATAAGTAGTGTGGCGTCGCTTTTCTTAAATAAAATATAATTAAAACATAATTTTTATTATCAACATCTTTTTATTATTTTTAATTAATTATAAGAATACAAAAATATTAAAAAGAAATTAAACAAAAAAAATTATATAAATTGAAATTAAGGGATTTTTTTATAATAATATATTTAAAGTAATAATAAAAAGCGGATGAAAAATGATTTATACACAGACCGAGAGAGAGAGAGAGAGAGATAGAAAGGATATAAATTAAAAACGTTTAAAAAATTATATTTTTAAAATACATTTTAAATAAATTACAAAATTAAAATTCAATTTTCCTCTCGATATAATTCAATAATTTCTTTTTTAAACGTGCAATAAAAAAAACGTAATATTGATTATTCGGTTTTAATATTTCTCAAAAAAAACAACCATTTTTTATATAAAAAAAATAAAAAATAATTTGTTTTTTAAAAATTCTAAAAATTTTTTTAATCTTTTAAATAAAGAATGAGTTTTCCTATTCGTTTGGTACAACATCTTTTTTACTTGTTTTAGAAAATATTACAAAATTAAATTTAAAAAATTTTAAATTCAAATCTTCACAACAAAACTGAAAACTTTTATTTTAAATTTTTTTCAATTTGGGTTTTAAAATAAAAAACCTTTTTTAAAAATATTAAAGTAACATTAAAAAATTGAATTTTAAAAATTTCAAAAAATCTTTAAAAAAAAATGCATAAACAAAAATTTCAAAATATTTTCAAAATAAAATGTATTTTAAAAAGATAATTTTTTGTTCAAATTAAAAAACGTTTTAAAAAAAAAATGTTAAATTATTTTTGTTAAAATTTTGGCCGTGATTTTATTTTTAGAAAATAAAATTTAACAAAAATCGTGTGATGAATTTTCCCCTTTCTTTTTGAAAGAATAATAAGAAATGCGAAAGAAAACTTAAATTAAATTTCACGTGTAATAAAAAAAAAATGAAGAGAAAATTGTTGTTTTCTTATTAGAGACAATATTTTTTACAAGAAAATTATAAAATTCGAATAACATACAAGAAGAGAAGAAAAAAATATCAAAATAAAAAATTATTAAATGTAAAAAAAAATATTTAAAAGTGCTTGAAAAAAGCAAAGCAAAAAAAAAATTGTAAATAAAAAACAAAACTACGCCAGACAAATAATTAATAATTAAAAAAAAAACTATTAAAAATTACACGACATTTCGGATAGAATATTATTTTCCAATCAGTTTTAAAATTTGTTTCTTTTTTTACATTGTTTAAACAATCACACAATATTTCACGAAAAAATATCCTTAAAAAAGAATTTTAAATAAAGTTTTGGGAATTAGAAAAAAAAACAAACAATCCCGCGACCCTCTTAGTGGTATTACGGTGCCCATAAAAAGCTGCCTTATAAAGCAAGTGGGAAAAAAGACTGATGATAATAAAAATAAAAGCAAAATAAACTAAAAAATAATGATGAACATCATGTAATAATATGTATCGCATGCTTTGAAGTATAAAGCCGAAAACAAAAAAAAATGTAAACAATTAATGTCCATATATTCAAACATAGTGTACAAAAAAAAACATAAAACCAACGTAATCTTTTTATGAAAAACCTAAGCTGTAATTTGCAATTTTATTTTATATTTTGGAAAATAACTATCTCTGTTGGTAAAGAATTGTTATATGGTTAAAAATGTCCCTCAGATTAATTTTTGTTGTCACTTAAATTTCAAAATTTCAAAATTTGAAATTTTTGTTTCTATTCCTTTAAAATTGTTGAACGGTTTAATTTATGTTACAAAAGCACTAACAGCATTTTCTCGTATTTTTATATAAACAAAAGCTTTAAAACATTAAAAATTTTGACTTAATTCAAAATGGCGACTAAATTAAATATGGCAACAAAAAGAAACTTTGTTTAACCAATACGTCTTTTTTCTAACCATCCGAGACTAATTAAAGCTCTGGGTCAATATATAAAGAAGAATAATTTAAAATTGTGCGTGTTTTTTTCACAATATGGCGGCTAAATTCAAGATGGTATCAAAAAAGAACTTTCAACTTTATCCTAAATAATAAAATCAGATTTTTGACTTCATGTTAATTTTTGTTAAAGAAATATTTAAAATTTTTATTTTTCTATTAATTGAACTGCGGTTCAATTAATAGAAAAGCTAAAATTATTTGCGTATATTACATCTATCTTATTGTTTTGAAGTTCTGAAAATCCGCCATCTTGAATAAATTCATTTTAACTAATTAAATAAAAAATGTCTCCATTAAACCAAAGAAAATTCAACCGTTTGTTATAAAACTAAGATGTAACACAAGGTTTTCACATGATTACATGTGGAATTAGGCCTCCATCTTGAATTTTCCAAGATATTTTTTCGCATAAAATTAGAAAATCGGCGGTAAAATCGATTTCTTTATTTAAATAAAATAAGAAAAAATCCACTAGATGACATCTTGAATTACGACTCCATCTTAAATTTGTCAAGGTAATTTTTGTCATTTTTTTGTGACATCTTGAAATATGCCGCCATCTTACATTTTTAATGTTTAATTATTTTATTAAAAATAATTAAACATATTTATTTGCTAAGATTAAAATGTCGTGTAAATTGTATTACGCCGCCATCTTTTTGTTTTGAAGTTCCGAAAATCTGCCATCTTCATTCTAACTAAATTCATCTAAAAAACTAAAATAAACAAAAAATATGTCCATTAAACAGCAGATAATTCAACTGTTGGTTACAACTAAGAAGTCGTTCAAGTTTTTCATGTGATTACATCTGAAATTATTCGCAAAAAACAAGAAAATTGTCGGTAAAATCGATTTATTTGTTTAAAATAAAAATAAAACACTAGATGACATCTGAAATTACGCGGCCATCTTCAATTTTCCAAGATAATTTTTGTTGTTTTTTTTCTAAAACAATAAATGATAAAATTGGCGATAAAATTGGTCCGAAATAGCGAACAATTATCACTAGATGACATCTTGAATTATGCCGCCATCTAGAATTTCGTGCCATCTTGAATTTTCCAAAAAAAATGTGTCGTTCGCATATTTTAAGATGATATTATGAATTATGTCGCAATCTTACATTTTCCAAGAGTTTTTTGTCGTTCAAGCATTTTTATGATGATATCTTGAATTTTACAAAAAAAATTCTTATAAACAATACTAGAAAATAGGCGATCTTGAATTACGCGGCCATCTTGAATTTTCTAAGACCTTTTTTCGTTCAAAATTGTTAAGACGTCGTCATCTTACATTACCCAAGAGTTTTTTTTTGACGTTCAAGAATTTTATGATGACAACTTGAATATACCGCCATCTTGAATTACACAAAAAAATTTCGTATAAAAAATACTAGAAAACATACGAGAAATCTATTTTATCTGAAATCAAGATGATAACTTGAATTACGTGGCCATCTTGAATTTTCCAAGACATTTTTGTCGTTTGTATTTTTAAGGTGATATCTTGATTAATGCCGCCATCTTGAATTTTTTGTGACATTTCTGGCCTAAATCGAAAAAAATACTAAAAAAATTAGATAGAATTTGTTTTTTTGCCTAAATTCTACACAAAATTTTGGTTATTGTTTAGTATATTAATTATGAGTGCATCTCAATTAGATTTTTCAGTCGAGATAAAATGATCAAGATATCTCAAAATATTCAAAAATGTATCCAATAACAATTCTTTAAGCAGTTTTTCCAAACTATATATGAAAGAAAACACACTTAATGTTAACATTTGCCTAATTTTTTTTCAATAAACAATCACAACAACGACAAGTAAAATAAATTTTCAAAAAACAATATGCAGCTAATTACAAAAACTATAAATAAAAAAATGTAAAAAATTTGAGTAAAAAAACGACTTTTTATTATGTGTGAGAGGGTAAATTTTAATAATTTTCATGTTTTTTTTAAACAAATAATTTTCCATCAGTTTTGTTGATAACTTAATTTTTCATTAATTTTTTAATTTTTTAAACATTATGTTAAGTCATTTTCTATATATTATATTAGAGTAATCTGTTGTGTTAATTTTTTTCAATTTTGTTTAATTATTGTTTTAAAACATTTTTTTATTAATTTCGAAAAATATTTTTTTGATTTTGTACATTTAACAAAAAAATTATTATTAAAAAGAAAAACAATTAAAAATGTTTTGCAATTTGATTTGTTTATTAATTATTATAATTTGTGTCTATATATTTAGTAAAAATATCTTTTTTGTTTTTAGTTTAATTTTTAATTATATATTATGCGCGCGATGTTTGTTAATTATTATTTAAAACGTTAATTAATTGTTTCTTTTTTGTTAACGTAACACAAAAAAATATTTAGAAAATTATTGTTAAAATTTCTTTAAAAAAACAATGTGTGTTAGAAAAGCAAAAAGTCGTTTTTTTCAACTCTTATTTTATAGTTTAGAGAAAAAATTGAAAATAAAAGCCTGTAATATGATGATGATGAAATGATTAATTTGGAAGAAGAGAATTTTCTTTCTCACTAAAACAAACACAATGTATAGAGCCAAGACTAGACTATAAGTTAGTTATTAACTATATAAATATTTAGAAATATATAAAATGAGAAAATTATGAATATAATAGAAACATAAAATAAACAAAACATATGCACTGAGTGTATAAAATTATGTATAAAGAAAAAAAAACGTTGATAAACACTCGCTTTCGATCTAATTAATTGTTCGGATTGTATATTTAGTTTACCTATAAAATACAAACGAATCAAAAAGAGAAAAACATAGGTGAAACAAAAACTTGCAAAAAATTCTAGAATTAAAAGAAAATGTTTTTTAAAGTGTATCATTTTGAAATTCCTTCAAAACATAAGAAATTGTTATTTTAATTTTTAATCATTTAAAATATTCATACATACCTGTAGTTAGAGAAAAGGCAAATTTCTTCTCAGTGCATAAAAAAACGAAATATAATTTTTTTCTTACCGATCGATTTGTTTTTAAAAATATGAGATGTTTTGTGAGTTAGGTAACTTTTTCATACAATACATTTAATTAAAACGGTTATATTTAAAAAATATTTTCTTAACGTTTCGACCAGTAATGGAGACATCATCAGTAACACTACTTATTTAAAAAACTATTCTGTAATTTATTTTTTAATATAAAAATTAAAAATTTTAAAATAAATTATTCTGAAAGGCCTTAAAATTTATATAATAAAAATTACAGCTCTCCTACTAGGTAGGGGAGCTATGAACTATATGAGTTTTGGGAAAAATGCCACAAAAAGTTTTTAACTGTTATTTGGTGTATCATTTTATTTTTTGACCCGCGACAATTTTTAAAATTTTGATTTCTGATTGTGATCCGAAAAATATTTAAAAATATTATAGATAGGTAAGGGATGAGAGTTGTGAACCGTAGTTGTGAAAAATATCACGATTTTGGTTTTCACTATTTGTGTTAGTGGTATTTAAGTAACATTTTGATTCTTTAAAGGAAAATTAATTTGGCGATTGGCTTCTTGAATAATGCCGCCAACTTCCATTTTCAAAGAGATTGTTTGTCGTTCAATTTTTTTTAGATGCCATTTTTAATTATTTCGCCATTTCGAATTTAAAAAAAAATTTAAAATCGGCGGGAAAATGTATTTTTTGTCCAAAATGGCGTAATCTTAAATTTTCTAAGCCACTTTTTGTCGTTCAAGGTTTTTTTTAGATTATATCTTACATTTATCAAGACAGTTTTCTCTAAAATTACAAAATCGGCGGTAAAAACTAAATTAATTTAAAAAAATACCGATATCTTGAATTATGCAGCCATCTTGAACTTGTATAATTGGAGATGACATAAAACAAAATTAAAAAAGATACCACAAGACATCTTGAATTACGCAATCACCTTGAATTTTTCAAGATATTTTTATTTTTGAGAAAATTGGCGGGAAAATTGATTGTTTTGTCCAAATTTCAAAAAAAAACACTAGACGGCATCTGAAATTATGCTGCCATCTAGAATTTCCAAGATATTTGTTGTCGTTTATAAGATTTAATTGTAAACTATGCAGCCATCTTGAAATTTCCAAGATATTTTTGGTCATATAATGTGTTTAAGATGCAATCATGAATTAGGCCGCCATCACAAAATTACGCCCCCATCTTGAATTTTCCAAGAGATATTTCTTGTTGTTCAAGGTTTATAAGATTGAATCGTGAATTTTGAAGTCCTCTTGTATTTTATTATTATTATTATTTTACAAAACATTTTTGTCTAAAACGTCAACTAAATTTCAAAATCGGTGGACATTTTTTTGTCCAAAATTTAAAAAAAAATACCACCAGACATCTTGAATTATTTCGCCATTTTAAATTCCCAAGAATTTTTTTTTGCCGTTTTATGTTTTAAGATAAAGTCTTGAATTAGGCCGCCATCTTGAAATTTTCAGAACATTCTTGTTTAAAATAATAAAATACAAAAAAAAACCGGCGAGAACATTGATTTTCTTGTCCAAAAAAAGCTAGTCGTTCATCTGAAATTATGCTTCCATCTAAAATTTTCCAAGAAATTTTTGCCCAATTTAATGATGATATCTGGAATTATTCCGCCGTCATGAATTTTACAAGGCATTTTGTCTAAAATAATAAAATATTACAAGATCAGCAGTTAAATCTAAATTTCAAAAATTACCAGTGGACATCTTCATTTTTCAAGTATTTTGTTTGTTATTAAACTTTTTAAGATGACTTCTTGGGTAATGCCGCCATCTTGAATTTAACAAGTAATTTTAGCATAAAACAATAAAATGATATAAAATGGGCAAACTTAAAAAAATACTATTAGATATTTTGAATTATTCTTATGCAGCTATCTTAAATTAGGCACTCATCTTGAATTTTCCAAGATATGTTTTTGTCGTTCAATGTTTTTAAGATGAAATCTTGAGTTTTGTTGCCATATTGAATTTTCCAAAACATATTCTTGTTTAAAAAAAACAAAATAATAGAAAATCGATAGAAAAATTGTTGGTTTTGTCCAAAATAAAAAAAACCACCAGATGTTGGAATTATGTCATTATCATGAATTTTATAAGACATTTTTTCTAAAACAATCGGTTAAATATAAATTTAAAAAATTAACATTGGACGACATCTTGAAATACATTGCTATCTTAATTTTTCAGAGATA
Source organism: Diadocidia ferruginosa (assembly GCA_027564275.1). Taxonomy (NCBI): domain Eukaryota; kingdom Metazoa; phylum Arthropoda; class Insecta; order Diptera; family Diadocidiidae; genus Diadocidia; species Diadocidia ferruginosa. Next base: position 9,063 of record JANSTW010058612.1, read on the forward strand.
TTTTTTTTGTTTAAGATTTTTAAAAATCTTGAATTATGTCGTCATCTTGAATTTATAAGAAATGTTCGCATAAAATAATAAAATACTAGAAAACTGTCATAAAAATTTATTTTTTTCCAAAATGAAATAAATTACCACCAGACGACCTCATCAATTGCGCGTCCATCTTCTATTTTCCCAGACATTATTTGTCTATGACAATAAAATATAAGAAAATCTGTGGATCATTTGTGGCAAAAATAAAAAATGTTGTTCAGGTATGCCTCCTAGGTCCTACAAAGTTCCGGGAGTCAACATAAGTTTTTAGTGTGTAGACTGACAAATCTTGTACCACAGTACCACACATTTTTGATAAAACTACCCTTAAAGGTAGCAAATGTGTGATCAAATTAAACATATTTTAAAATATGTTTATTATTTTCGAGTGTTACGTTAGAATTAGTGACTTTATTTCGTCCAGTAGTGTGACCGTTTTAAAATATTCTCTCTTCTGATGATGTTCAAATTATTGATCGAAACGTTTAAAAAATATTTTTTATAAAGTTTTAATTAAAATTAAAAAGAAAAAAGCTGACAACAAAACTTATATCTTTTATTAATAAATTTATGGTGTGATGTTGGTTTTTTTCGCATCGTAAAAAATAGAAATATTCAAATATCTAGTAAAAAAGTAAAAACTATAAAATCAACTCACGCTATAGTCGTCTTCAGTCACCTAAACAAAAATGTTTTCAAAATTTTTATTATTTACAGTCACGATTTTTCTCTATTTCTAAATAAATCCGTACTATACAACAATAATTGACAACTATTCAACAACAAAAAACACATGAAAATTAAAAAAATGTAACAAAGAAAATTGTTTTTCCATTTTATAAAATAAAACCACTAAATATGTCCATAATTTCATCCGTAAAAAATAAAAGTAAAAAACAAATATGATTTTTTCAAAATATTAAAAATAATTATTAAAAAAAGTTTTACAAAATTCAACCAATTATCAACTAACTATAAATAAATAAAAAAAAAAACTAATAGCAATAAAAATTTAAGCAGCTTAATATGCAAAAATAAATTTTTTTAAATTGTGGAAATTAAAAAAAAATAGTTAAATAAAAACAATAAAATTAGTTAAAAGAAACAAACCCCAACTGGTAATAAACAAACATCAATAGGTACATAGAATTAAAATATTATAAGGAATTTTTAACAATTTGAATGTAATTATTTAGAGACGTGCATTTCCACATAATAATAACTTTGTTCATATAAAAAAAAACTATAAACTATAATAATAAATCCCCATTTTTAAGCGTTTTGGAGACAGCACACACATACACAATCATAGATTTTAGCCCCATAATATTAGAAACGCCGATTTAATCATTTTAATTTCCAATCAATTCTCTGTTTTTTTTCTTTTAATAAAACTTTAACAAATTAGAGACAAACATAATTGAGAAGGAAAAAGCCTTTAGCCATTAAATACGTTTTCATTTAAATATAAATATTTTTTATCAATAATTTTTTTCCATTTTTTCTCTACTAGCCTTAATGTAATTAAATTTTCACACACACACATGCATATATATACATATACTTAATATTAGAAATTAATTTAAAAAAAACTTTAAAAAATCTTATTTGCCCCCCACCCAACCTTCAATTTCCTTTAAAGAAATGGAAAAGAAACGCCCATTTTCAGTCCTTTTTTATTTTATTTGAGTTCTCCCTCTTACTACTTAGCATAAATATTTTTAATTTTCATATAAACATTTTTTTTATATTTTTAAAAAGTTTTTTTTTTTAAATAATTTTACTATAAGAATAAAGAAAACATGTTTTTTTTATAAATATAAAACATACCACATGAAAAACGACATACTATATATACGAAATTACAAAAATATACAATGGAAAATAATTATTTTAACAATTTATTGGAATAAACAATTTATAAAAATAAAAAAAATTATTGAGAAAAAAAGTTGTGTAAAATGCAAAAACCACAATTTCCCCTAATTAATATTATGTTTTAAAGCAAAAAAATATTTAAAATTTAAAATGGAAAAACAAATTATACGAAAAAACAATTCATTAAATGAAGAAGAAAAATTAAAAAAAAAAATTATACAAAATAATATTAAAAATAAATAAAATTAAATTAAATAAAAAAATTATAATAGAGAAAGAAAAAGAAAAAAAAAACTATTTATAGAATTTTGTGAACACACACACACATCAATATTTCAATCTTTTTATCATCTCATTTAATAAAAAAAAGAAAATATCCCTAAATAAAAAGAAAAAGAAAAAAAGAAAATACAAAAAAAAAACGGAACAAATATTTTATTTCAATAGGTGAAGGAAGATGGAAAGCAGAAAGTCTATAATCGCTCTATGGAATATTATAATTTATATTCCTTCAAATCAAAGTAATACTAGAATAGGAAGAAGATTTTTTTTAATTAAAATTT
>JANSTW010058623.1:0-11538 GCA_027564275.1 Diadocidia ferruginosa
TTGTCAAGACCTTTCATTTGAATACACACAACCCATATAAAAATGTATTTTTGATATTTTTCATGCAAACGATAAGCACCTCCCATTTTACACTACACAAAATTTTAATTTGCCTACTCTTACATTCTGTATAGGTGTGACACCATTTTAAAACTTTTGCATACAAGCTTAAACCTCCCTCTGCCGAAAGGGTGGGTTTCCCCCAAAAGTCGTGGTATAATTTTTTGGTCGGCAGATAGATTAACAGGATAGAAGAGGTGGGGTCCCATTTGGAGCATATTCGCTATACTGCAGTTTAGCTCTGCTGTGCCGGTAAACTAGATATTATCAAAAAAAAACTCCCTAAAAATTTACTTGAATATAATGTTGCTGTGACTTTTCAATACTTTCAATTAATGACTTGACCGACAATCGTGAATCTTGTCGTGAAATACCACCGGCACGTTGTCGGCGCACAGCCATTTCCTGTTGGACCACAGTGTTCAAAAGCGACGTTTGAGTATCTTGAGCTGCCACTGTAAAATAAAATCATGTTTTTTTAATAATAAACAAAATTGCATTTTGTGCTAACACCAAAAGCTATTAAATGCTATAAAACGGTTGTAAAATAGATAAAATAGAAACAAAATGGCCGATTATTTTGATTTTTTTTTCACAATATACAAAACGTCAACAACAACGAAACAAATTATTACATAATATATAGAACTTACGCAGGCGCAACAAAAACAAGCAAGTTTTCTAAATTTTTCACGATTTGATTTCCGTGATTTCCGAAGTTATTGATTTTTGAATAAGTTGGTAATTGCGGAAATGGGTATAAAAATGAAATCACAAATCCTTATGGAAATCCCAAAAATCGTTTCAGAAAGCAAATCAGAAAATTCGGAAATTATTATTATTCATTTCATAAATCACGGAAATAATTTCAGTAATCAGAAATTATTTCGGAAATCATGGAAAACATTTCGGAAGACATGGAAAACATTTCCGAAATCAGTAATCATTTCCGAAATCACAGCAAAAATTTCAGTAATCAAAAAACTTGTTTTGGACACATGATACGAAATCATTTTGTAAATCGGATCCGAAATCTCGGAAATCCTAAATTACAGAAAACATTTCAGAAATAACTTAAATCCTTATCGAAATCAGCAATGATTTAAAAAAAAATCACGGAAATAATGTCCAAAACCACGAAAATAAGAAATCAGTTGAGAAATAACAAAAAGTTGGGTTTGCAATCCTCTACAGGATTTCTCAACCGCTGATGCAATAGGTAAAATCTGTACGATTTTTAAGACGACGAAAACTTTTACGAATGCTGTCAAAAGGTTATTGGAATTAAGATTGAATATTTAATTAAATTTTAATTCCAATTAGCTTTTAACAATTTTTATATGCGCATACGTCATGTCTACATTCTTTAAGCTCAATTAACATTAATAAGTTAAAATACGTACGTCTCCTTACGACGTGTCAGTCAAATAAATGAACTTTTGCTAAAAATTTCCGTTTTGTTTTCAATTCTCATTATAATAAGTTAGCGCTATCTTTTTAATTAATTTAGCAAAATAAATACCGGCCATTTTTACCCGCAAAGTCTATTTGTATGACTGACACCATTGACATTAATTCTAGGTTATGTAGAAATCCAATGCTGACATATAGGTGGACTTACGTAGTTAAACTTATAAAGCTACGGCTTCCATAGAGACGTATGCGTCTCCATAGAAGCCGTAGCTTAAGTATATTGAGCTAAAACATAAATAGTTGTTTTAATCAAATTAAAGGTTACAAGTTAACAAAACATTTAAACAACAAAAATTAACGTTAACATTAACAGAAGTGAATTTTTGGCTAGACGTTACACGGATGAGTTGTGGAACAAGTACGCGAGACGTTTATGTAACCTTCATATACAACTTACAGCTACAACTGTCTGGATTTGCAACAAACCAAATCGATTTTGATGATTTTCTAGCACTGTCTAGGATTTTATCATGTTGGTCCGTATTGTGTACCACATCGCGCGGAACGTCTACTCGGACATTTTTTGTTTCGATTAATTTCGTTACTTTTGGTTGGGCATTTTCCGCCTTTTTACCATTAAACAAATATTTGATTTTAGACGTTAATTTTGATTCAGTTCCCTTTGCTACAATTTTGTTGCCAACTATTTCGAGCTCTTCAGATTTTTCTAGTTCAAACGAATCGGTTTTCTTATCCAAAACATAAACAAGCGTTTTTGTGTTTCGAATTTCGTTCGTTTCGATTGGTGGTTCAATGACCGAAGTTGTTCGGGGCAATGGAAGAGGTTTGCGATTCATAAAGTTCTGATAAATCTCTTCAGTGGGAACGTTTGATTTATTTTTTTGAAATTTTGAAAATCTATTGCGTTTGGCAGCGCGTTGAATTCCATCAATGTCAGGCAACAATAAATCATCAAAACTCTTTGATGCTAAAACCGGTTCAAAATCAAATTCTGAATCCATTGAGTTGGATAGATTTTGTGTACTTTTGGATAGAACAGGTGAAGGGTAACGTGCAATAGGTCTATTAAGAACGGTTAGGTCTTCAGTACTTTGTGATACTTTAATTGGTCTAAACTGTACCACAGTGGCTGGGATAATTTCTGCTCCCACCTGCGGCACTTCATTTGATAAAATAGATTCATCAATGAATTTTTGAAAAATATCATTTGTTGGCGGTAAAGAAGTTGGCAATGGCGGTGGTAGTTTCTGCATATCTGCATTATTCAATGATTCACTTGAAGCCCTTAGCATTGCTAATGACTCTTCCGAAAATTCAAGTGTCTTTCTATTTGATTCATAGCGAGACGATTTTGACGATGGCGGTATCGAACGTCTAACAATTTGTGCATTCGGATCGGTAATCTTATAGCGAAATTTCACTTCATTTTCTAAAAAATTACCCTCATTTCTGGATGAAAGCTGTTGTTGGTGTTGCTTTTCAATGGCTAAATTGTTAGTAGTTAGCGAATTAATCTTTAATCTTAATTCTGTAATTTGATTAGTAAATTCATCAACGTTGTTGTTTTTCGGGTGCGGATGATTCGCTAAGATCGTTTCATCGTTATCGTTAACGACGACCGTTGTTGGTAAAAAATTATCATCTTTTTGATTTAGCCTCCTCAATTCTGTGAATTATTATATTTTTAAAGATTTTTTTAGTAATTATGCTAAATTTACCCGCAAAAATATTATTTAAAAATTGGTTAATTTAGTTAATATTAAGTTAAACGTATAAAAAACATACTACAAATTTCTATAAAATTCCGAAAAAGGGAATTGTTTCAAATTAATCGCAATTACCTTTATTTAATTTAACGATTTCCTGTTCCAGAGAACGAATCTTATCACGATGAACTTTATTGTCCATCACTAGATTTTCGTAGGCAACTTGAGTTTCTGTTTTAAAATCATTTGCCACACGTACAGTCATCAGTAGATCCGATTGAAATTGTTCCCATTCTTCGTTCTGTGAAAGAAGAAAAATAATAAGTTTATAGTTATATAATTTCTGAAATAATAACCTCTTGCTTGCGTAATTTCTTTTCCTCTTGTAGATTTTCTTCCTTCTCGGACAGATAACGTTCGGCCTCGCCAAGGTGTATTTGCGTTTCGGATAGAAGACTTTCCAATTGAGCCTTATCTTCAATGTGACACTTACATTGAACCTGCAATTCATTGGCTGTGTCCTGTAACAGTTGATACTCGGCCGATAGTTTTAATTTCTCTTGCTTTAATATGCCAAATTTGTATTCTAAATCGGACAATGCATATTTCGCATTGTTACGTGCTACTTTACACTCTTCCGTTACACCGGCCACCTGATCCTTTAGTTTCTGTACTTCACATTGACTTTTAGACAGTGACTCTTGCATTGAGGCCACTTCACTTTCTAGCGAATCTTTTTCCTTACGAGCAATATCTAATAGTTCACCTAAATCTGACTTATCTCCTAAGGCCCGATCCTGTTCCAGTTCATCGATTTTAGCTCGAGCATTTTCAAGCAATGTTGTCAGTCTACTTATCTCAATTTGTCGGCTCGCACTTTCCTCGCGTGCCTGTGTCAATTGACAATCAATTTGTTTTCGTTCTGCGCTACCAGCATCTAACGTTGAATCCAACAAGCTAATTCGTTCCTTTAGGCGAGCTTGTTCGGTGTTAGAATCCTCCAGAGCTGATTTAAGTTCATTTAATTCAGAATTAAGCTCTTCTTGTTTAATGAAGAGACTTTCACGTTTCTCTTGAGCATTTTTCAGCAAGTCTAAAAGTTTTTGTTCACGTTCTGTGGTGCCATTATCGGCCGTATTTGATTCGCGCAACAGCAGTTCTTGTAGTGTGCCGATTTGATTGCGAGAATCTTCTAGTTTTTCAGTTTGACGACACAATGATTGAAAGAGAACATCTTTTTCATCGGCCAATCGATCATTATCCGATTGTAGGTCAGTTAACTGGGATTGCAAATCGGCTAATTCTTGTAACGTTGCTTGTAGTTCTTCATTTGTTGAATAATGTGTTTCCTCCATCTATGGTAATTTTCAATAAATTAATTGTTTTTAAACTAAGGATAGATTGAAGCATTTAATGGAAAGGATAACCAATCAAACAAGTAATCTATTGTACCAGCCATATAATACGGGCGGCTTCAGGAAAAATCTACACTTTTGCGCTTATGGTTCCAGCCTGTAACTGACCCTCCTCCCACCCGAATGAAGGGCTCTCCCACTCTCCAAGACTTCTAAAACCCCCCTAACATTAGGCGATCTTCCCACTTTAGAAGAGGTCAAAATTTAGTGAAAATTTTAGAAAGTGTTTTTGGGGAAGGACTGGAAGGAGAAGGGTTGGAGGTCAGAACGGGATGTATGATATCAAATAAATAATAACTATCTTTTAAAAAAAGTTGGGGCAAATCCAACACTCCATGTATAGGTGAGAATGGCACGACACAGAAAAATTTCGGTTGCAAAACTGATATGGCCAAGTCCTCCAAGTGTCTAGCTTTCATTTGACACCCTTATTTACTTTAGCTGGCCTACAATTGGTTGTTAGTCTGAGCCTCATTTAAAATCTGCCGCCAGGTGGACCTATTCACCGCCAACGCTCTCCAATTAACTATTCCAAGAATTCTTAAATCAGCTGTCAGTGCATCTTTCCATCTAGCCCGCGGTCGCCCCTACTCTTCCCCTCTGGGTTAAAATTAAATAGCTTGGCAGGTATCCTGTGACTTTCCATTCGTAGCACATGTCCCATCATTTGACACCCACCAACATTTTTTACACCGACCCGCCCACCCCTACGCACAAATATATGAAAAAAAACAGATTTCCCATTTACAATAGTAAAGTGAGTCGAGGAATATTTTGGGTTATGTTGCTTTTATATAATGGAGCCAAGGCATCACGATTTTCTCTGTCAAGTTTGACTGTTCGAAAACATGTTGTTGTAGAAAATATTATAGAAACAATAAATTAAGATCGTACATACGATGTTTTCGCCTGATTAAAAAAACGCATCCAATTTTATTAATGTTTTAATATGTTATTTAAAGAGAAAGTGATTAATTTAAATACATTTTATAAATTGGCTTCCTACAATTCAAATAATTTGGAAAGATTTGAATTGCCTTTTTGATTTTTTTTATATAGGTATATCGCATTCAAATCAATCATTTTTTTTTGTTATTTCGTAAAGTAGCAGTTAGACGTTGACTTTTTCAAGAAATCAAGGAAAAAAGAAAGAGATCCAGTATATAAGATACAAAAATGTGTACACTCGAATGAAACAAAACAAAGAATTGAAAAAAGTGACAATACTCAAATTTCCTGCTCTATATAAATTTTGAATTTTGGCATTTTTCAATCCATCCTAATATATTTAGATTATGTCTACAGAACGAAGAGACAGCGCTTTATTTGAAACGAGTATAGCTACACCCAACTCACAGACTAGGCTTTTGGCTCTCTTCAAAACAATTAAGCAAATACCAGTCGCATAGATAACAATATTCAACTCACCTGAATTATTTTATCTTGTAAACATGCCACCGAAACTTCACTACTTGACGAATGCTTATCCCAATCGGGTGTAACACAAGGTGTTCCATCAGCTGTAGTATCATGATTCTGAACCAGAAAAAAATTTCAAATCAATTAAATTGTTTTCAAACATTGTCTCTAGAGAACTTACATTTGGTATTGCAATTGATGCCGGTGCTGAACTATGTAATCGTTGGGAATCGTTGATAATTTGTTGTTTTTCATTGTCGGATAGGGGTGAATGAACAACATCTCGTAAACGGTCTCGTAGGGATTGATTTTCATCGGATAGTTTTTGCATCTCGTTATATCCTCGATCTTGACTAATCTGGAAGAATTAAAATTGATTTTTTCAGAAAATATATTTAAAACTTTTGGTGTAATTTACCTGTAACTTAACAATTTCCGTACGCATAGAAACAACCTCATTTTGATACGAAGAAAGTTCAACGACTTTCGCTTCAAGTGCCATCTTATCGCGTGCCAATCTATCTAAATGTGCTTGCAATTCTTGCATCCTACTAGACTGATGATGCGGTTGTAGTGTACCCTACATTAAATTAAAGTGAGAAGTCATTTAAAAAGTCAGGATTTTTTTCATAAATCGCAGAAATCTGACATCGTTTCACTAAATCGAAGAATTTATTTCGGAAATTTACATTCATTTCTCAGATTCAAGATTCAATTATAAAATCTGAAATGATTTTACAAATTAGAATTCAGAAATTATTTTACATTACGGAAATGTTGAAAAAATTTCGTCATTTATTTTTAAATCAGAAATCACAAAAATTAATTTCAGAAATCCCGAAAAACATTTCAGAAATCAGAATTCACGAGATTTAAAAATTATTTCGCTAATCAGAAGTCGAGTCAGAAGTAATTTGTGAAATCTCAAATCATTTCAAAAATCAGAAATTATTTCGAAAAAATAAAAACCACGGAAATCATTTCAGATGTCAGAAACTATTTCGAGAATTCAAATCACGGAAGTCAGAATTCATTTCGGAATCATTTCAAAAATCATAAATATTTTCTGAAATAAGACATCCGAAGATAATATTTCCGGAATCGGGAATAATTTTCGAAACAACGGATATTATTTCGGTAAAAAAACGGAAATAATTTTGCAAATTAGAAATCTCGGAAATCATAATTACCGGATTTCACTTCGGGAATAACGGAAATCAGGAAACTTTCGGAATTTAGTTATAATTTCGGAAAACGGATATGATTTCAAAAGTCATCAATCGTCAATCAGAAATAATGTCGAATATAATTTGTAAATCAGAAATCACAGAAAATATTGCAGAAATCACGGCAATCATTTCGAAAATAAAAATCATAAATAATTGCGGACATAATATTGAAATCAGAAATGACGAAAAACATTTCGCAAATCACGAAAATCATTTCATAAATCACGGAAATAAAAAATTATTTCGGTATTCAGAAATAATTTTCGAAATAAAAATCAGAGAAATCAGAAATTATTTCGGAATTAATTTCTAAAAATGTTGGATGATTTCTCTTCGGGAATACGGAAATCAGAAAAAATTATTTCAGAATTTAGAAATAATTTCAGAAAACACGGAAATGATTTCAGATATCACGGAATTCAAAAATTATTTCGGTAAAAAACTGTTTTGGAATTTAGCAATAATTTAGGAAAACATCGATGTGATTTCAAAATCATCAATCGTCAATCAGAAATAATTTCGGACATAATTTTTAAATCAGAAATCACGAAAAAGTAATTTCCGACATCACGGAAATCATTTCAAAAATAAAAATCAGGAAAATCATAATTTCTGACATAATTTTTAAATCAAAAATTACGGAAAATTAATTTCAAAAATCTCGATAAACATTTAAAGAAATCACGGCAATCATTTCAGAAATCAAGGAAATAATTTAAAAAATCACGAAAATCAGAAATAATTTGGGAAATCGGAAACCAAGGAAATAATTTCAGAAATCAGAAATTATTTCGAAAATAAAAATTTGCAATATTTACCTAAAAATTATTTCGGTAATCAGAAATAATTTTCGAAATAGAAATCAGAGAAATAATTTTAAAAATCAGAAATTATTTCGGAATTCATTTCAAGAAATCAGAAGCACCGAAATCACGGAATTCAAAAATTAATTCGGTAATTAGAAATCCACGGAAATCATTTCAGAAATCGGAAATTATTTCGAGAATAAAAATCAGAGAATACCGGCTTTCATATCGAAAATAATGCAAATCACGAAAATCATCTCGGAATTTAAAAATAACTTCGGAAGACACGGATATGATTAATTTCGAATATAATTTTTAAAAATCCGAAAACCCGAAAATGATATGCAAATCCTCACTTACCATTTACGAAAATCATGGGACAGGGGTGCGGAAATCATTTCGGAAATAACGGAAATAATTTCGGAAATCAGAAATCATTTTAGAAAAACAGAAATCACGAGGGGGTAATGACTTAAAAATATTTGTCCCACTGACTTCCATATTTAAAGGACTTCCACATGAATTCCATATGACTTCCATGACTTTCATTATGATTCCATATGACTCATGACTTCCATGTGACCGTTACATGACTTCTATAGAGGTTGTCCCAGGACTTCCACATGTGAGTACCGAGAAATCATTTCGAAATCAAGGAAATCAGAAATCATTTCGGAAATTAGAAATCATTTCTGAAGTCATGGAAGTCATTTCGAAAATCACGAAAATCAGAAATCATGGAACATATTATTTACTACTGGTTTCCCCCCTCAGAAAAGACTGATATCTGAAATTATTTTAGAAATCACAGAAATCCGAAATCATGCCCTCGAAATTAAAGTTTATGTGCAAAGAAAGTAAAGGCAGCACCATAAATAAAACCTACCTCTATCATGGGTACATCAAATTGAAGGTCTAATTCTTTCTGCATCAGTGAATTCACATCATTATTGGCTATGTCTCTTTGATCAATTAAATTATTATTTGCAAAATGTTGCTGCTGTTGAATTAATGGCATTTGATTTTGATGATAATCACCACCAGCACCACCTCGATGATGATGTGTCCCACTTACGGCACTTCTTTGTTTCTGCTCTATAAAGTCTAAACTCTCACGAGAGCCCAATTTATCTCGGGAGCCTTTTGTCTTTTGATCTAATCGATCTTTTGAACCTAAATAAGAATGTTTGCTTTTACTTTTAGTTTCAATGTTGTCTAAACTGGAAACGGACGAAGATGCTTTTAACTGTTGTTGTTGTTGCTGTAGAGATGTTACTGCATTTGTGGATGATGTCGAATGTTTTGATCCTGACGAAGGACCTTGACCTCTGCGAAATAATGATTTTAATTTTATCATTTTTTACTGTATTTGCAGTGTGATGACCAATATTTTTGTTTTGTTTGTTTAATTTTCGTGGGATTTAATGTTTGCAATAAATGTTCAAAAAGAATGTTATTTATTATGTTTATTTTAATTTACAAAAATAAAATTGCGCTCGTTTTTAATTTATTTTATTTTTCTTTTGTTTTTATTTCCGTAGACAGTGTTGTGTGTACGTTCAACTGATCCAATTTTTATGAAAATAATTATTTTGTAAAATATTTAAGTGCACTTTTTTGAAAGTTAAGAAAAAATGTTCATTTTTGTGTTTAAAAAAAAATTATATCACATTTGCTGTATACTGGAAAGTTTTTTTTTTCTTTTAATAATATTTATAACATTTTATAATAAACTGGCTTCTTGCTATATACCTACGTAAATTGTCGCATGCATTAATTTATTTTTTTTACATCGATTTGTGAATTTTTTTTTAATAAAAATGCACAATGCCGAATAAAATATATAGAATTAAGTTTGGTTCTTATATTATTATTTATTTAAATTACTAGTAGGAAGCCCATCCTAATGAAGGATGGAAAACATGATTTTTTCAGTCAATGATCATCGATGTTTAGAATAAGTATACTACAACAACGAAACGAAGACACACTAATATAAAATTATTCGAAAGAGGAAATAACTTTGGATAAATTATATATAAAAGTCTTGGAAATCTTTTCGAGACTAATGGAAGTCTAGGAAATATTTTAGAAGTTAACAAAATGTTTTGAAAGTCTTGCGAGTCTTATGGTCTAAGATTTCTTAGGACAGTTCTTTGGAAATCATATAGAAGTCTTGCTCTTCTGGAAGGTTCATCGAAGTTGTTATGGAAATCTTGGGTGTCATAGAAGACTTATGAAAGCCTTGCAAGTCAGAGAAGTCTTATGTAAAACTTAAAAGTTTGTGCTGGAAGCGATGGGTTAATTAACCACTTTTGGAAATCATGGGAGAACCTTATTTTGAAATTTTTGAAAGACTCGAAGTCTTAGAAGTTATGGAAATTTATTTTATTCAAAGATCAAACAGCCACATACAAATGATTTAAGTATATAATAATTGTACAATGTCAATGTATATTTCATTAATTATAAAAAAAATACTCTTAATTTACGTAACTTTTGGAAACAAATATAATATTTACATCTTTTTCTCTCATTTTTTTATTATCGAAACTATATCACGAACTTCACTAAATCCCTAGCTAGTTACTTCAAACTCTTACCAACATGACAAACCCAAGACATCTCTCCAGCAACCACAACTACTCTTTAACAACGTAAAACAAATTAAATTAAAACAAAAACATGTGATGGTAGGCGCGAACAAAAATCCAAACCAAAAAGGACACCGAAGTTGGTTGAAATCCTCCACCGCGAGACAAGTTGGAAAAACAAATAAAATGTTCAAAACATCGACAAATTTTATTATTTTTCAAATAGACCGGACTATTAAAGGACCAATTCAAACAATCTTAAGAATATATCTGCATGATTGCCTGAAATTATTAATACTACGCATTGACCTGACGCCAGTAGGCAACTTATTCCAGAGCCTTGTAGCATGCAAAAAGTATGAGTTTGAAAAACAACACGACGACGAACTGGAAATCATAAATTTAACCCTGTTTGACTAGGAATTTAAAGTCGGCTTACCAATTTTAAAATTGAATAAGAAGTTCCTACAGCTAAAAAACACTTCCAAACCACAGCCATGCAAGTTATTTTTATAGTTGGTTAAATCATAAAAACGTTTTAGTCCATAAACAAACCTTAAACATGCATTGAAACAGACCTTCAATTTATGCATATATACTGAACCACAGCTAGCATAAATTTCACATCCGTATGAAAAATAAGGGATAATAAAAGATGTTACTAATTTTAGCCGGATGTTAGTTGGCTGATACTGATGGATCGAATATAGCTTTCTTAGGGCGCTCTCGCAATTGAGTCCATTTTTCACTCTTCAGTTTTCAGTTTTCAGTTAGCAAAATTTATATTATACTGAATTGCATATAAGCTCGCACAATCAAATTAAAAAAAAAAATTAGTTTGACAGAAGTGTACTATGATATTAAATGAAAACTGA
>JANSTW010058634.1:0-11536 GCA_027564275.1 Diadocidia ferruginosa
TTTAAAAGATAGTAATAGAATTTAGAAACCCAGGAGTTACAAACTTTTTTTATTAGTGTTTACGTAGTGTTATATAATTTTAGGTAGACATTGCTATGCTAATATTAATATTTAAACTTTTGGTTATGACTTCATTAACAAGGGCATTATTAGTCAAAGAAATGCTTCAAACAAACCAAGCTATGCTTGTCAACGTTAACAATTGTTTTATAACTTCAAAAGTTACATACAACGAAAATCCGTGTTCAATTTTAGAAACTGAAAGGTAATTTTTTATGACATAACTATAATTATTCAATTGAAAAAAATTACGCAATACTTTTTTTAATGAATATGTTTAACGGCAATTTAGCTAATTTTGTTATTGCTTGGTCTATACAATGAAATATTGTCTCTGATACAAATTTTGGAACAAAGCTTTTGATTTACAAAGGTTGCAATTCCCTTATTTTTAAAAGTAATTATTGGGAAAGAGTATTCAACGCAATTTAAACTATAGTTTATAGGAATGTTAAGAAAGTAAGAGGGGGAAAGAGGATAGAAAAAATAAATGCAAACGCAACTGTTTTTTTATTCACTAAGTAAAGCTTGTTAATTGGCAAACATTTTTATTTTGATATGAAAAACTTCAAAAAGAATTTATTGTTTGTTTTGATACAATACAAAAAATGTAAAAAAATTAGTTCGTAACTTAAATTTTGTGTACTTTTATTGTAATTAATAATTTTTTTTTAACACTTAAATTTGATTTGTGAAAGCAATTAAAATGTTTTTTGATATATTAAATTAAAAATAGATAAAAAAAAAAGCAGAAGGCATTTTTTTCTTATCTTTAATTTTCATTAAAATTGCACAGATAAAAATTTACAAAAGAAAATGTATTAATTTAGAAGTCTTTACGCTGAACAACGCCAATGTCCTCCAGTTATGGCCACACTTTTTATTCCACCTTCAGGGCATTCACACCTTAAGCCAAAAATTTTTTTGATTCGTAACGATTTCTCATTTTATAAATTTGCTTTAATTGATATTCCCACTATTACTTCTCACCACATCCAATTGGATAGCTCAACATATGTGACGGAAATACATGACAATGAATTTAAAACGTTTAAGCATTACAACCGGAGTGATACGTTTGTGAGTTATAGATGAATCTTTTTTTTATTACTCATTTTTAGATTTTCTTGTTGGAGAATTGGATTATATAGGAACAGTTTTATTTTTTAAGAAAATAACTAATACACAAGCTTACTTTATAAAAAAAACTTACAAGTAAATATAACTAAGATTTTTTTATTTTTAAAATATAGTAAAAATAGGGGTGTAAATTAAGCAATTAAAATTTATTCGTATTTTTAGATTGGATTTTTGTATGATTATACAAATAATCATATCTATGTTTTCAACAAAGGTCCTGCAGATCGACTTGTATGTGATGTCTACTTGCTTAATATTACGGACAATAATTTAAGCAAAGTCCGTGTAATGTTTTTATATAAAGTTGATATTCATAAAATGTTTACCGACGTAAAATGGTCATCTAATCCTTATCGTCAGATGGTTATTTTTTTATTAATTTGAGTTTTCTGTATTCTTTCTGAGTTAAATATCTAAATTATTAAGTTTAATATATAGTTTAAACTTATTTTTATTCTTTTTTAATGATTGCTATGGTATTTATTATTACATTTGTTTTAATTTTTAGTTCTATTATCAAAAAGAAGTGATAAAAAATGGACAAACAATGACAAATGTTTATGCAATTCCTTTTCCCGAGCTTATTTTTACTTTGAAAAATGGTCAAGATATAGAAACAGATGATGGAGAACTAGGCAGAAATCAAAGGAAAGTAAAAATAAAACCTATTTCTCGCCTTCAAGCGTCAAATCTTTCTATTCAAATTACGGCTGGATTTATGCATCTTGTGACATCGAAAAATGTCTCAATTTTTTTGTGAGTATCTTTAATTGTTTTCAAAAATATATGTAACTTGAATAGAAATTTTTCTGAGTCAAGTTGGTCTCAGAAACTCAAAACTTGATTAAATGTTTAATCGCATAAATTATAAAATTTGTTATATTTTTTTTGACATTAATATAACTTTGTTATAAATTCTATTTGGCTGGAGATTTTATTTTAAAAATGACACATACATAAATCTATTAGAGTTACTTTGATTGCTACTAATAATTTAACATTTCTAAATATTACAAGGTTACATTATTTATATTGTTATTTGCCTAATAATAACTTATTGTTTGTTTCTATTTTTAGAACATTAAATAAAACAAGTGAATTAGAAATTTGCAACAAAGTGCAACGCAATAGCAGCAGTTTTATATTTGCTGTTCTTGATTGGGAATATTGCAAACTACAAGATCATTTAATTGCTAACCAAACAGATTGCTTTAATGAACGCATTTATTTTGGTACATACGTTTCCAAACTTAAGGTTACATATTTTTGATCTAAATTTGTTTTCTTAATTTTCTAAACAAAATATTATTGTAATTTGTTTTTAGATTAGATGGCATTATTTACTTATTGTAACTTTTATGTTTTTGATTGCTTTAGCGGTGGGTTTTTTTTTGTATAAATTATAGATAACTTCTTTTGCTGTTTTTATGACAATTATTTTAGAATGCATCTCAGAAATTATTGCCAAATTACATAGTTTTTCTTTTAGTTAGTTTTGCTATGTATACGTTGTCGAATGTCGTCCGGTTCAGAAAGTATTCGATGCCGGAATAAATTCTCATCTTTTATGATATCAAGAGAAAGTGACTTTGATAACACTTTATAAAGATCCCTGTTTTTTATTTGTTTTTGTAAAAAATGAATAAACTGAGTTTCGCCTGCAACATAATTTAGCACCACTTAAAATAATTTTATGTATTGACTAGATAGATATTAATAGTTAATGGCTCTTCCATTTTTTAGTAATTGATTCAGAATTTTTGTTGTTTATGCTATTTAATAAGTTTTGAATAACCGATTGTTTAATTCCCTTTTACACAGACACAATTGATTGAATGTCTTAGAAATTAATTTTGTTCTGTTTTTGCGTATTTTTCGATGGTTGTCTCACAAAGTAATGGTGCCGTCTACGCTAGCAATACTGCAAAAGAATGATTTCTGCATCATAAAATTGAGGTTTTTAAAAATGACCTACGTGTTTGTCAGATTTAAATTCTATAGAAAATATTTAACAGATTTTGATATTAAACAATGCAAAAATTATTGTTTAATAGTTTTTAGGTTCATATTTCAAAAAATCATATTTTTTGATGAGTATTTGATTTCATTTTTCTTGGTAGAAGGAGATGTAGGGGATTTTTTTAATAGTTTTATTAGATTTGTTTATTTAATTCTGCTATTTAAAAATTTCAATTTTATGACACATGAATCATTTTTTGTATTATTACTGAGCATTGTCTTGCTGGAAAGAGAGGGACAATCGTCGAAACATGCAAAAACGGAAAAAAATTAGTTTTTATTTTTTTGCAAAAATGTTGCAAATCAAAAAAAACGAGTGGGGCATTAATTATGTGAAGCTATATTATAGCGTAAATTGCTAATTGTTACATTTTTTTGGCTTTGTCTTACATTCTGTCTTTTATTTTTCTTTTAGAGGTTTCTTTAAGTAATAATTGTACAAAATAACAATTTTTTTAAATAGCGTGTCTGTAGCCAATAAAATGTGTTATGATATTTTATGTGAAATTGCTTAAAACTTCAAAAAAAGAATAAATTTTTGGAATATACTTGAAAATATTATTAATTTTGACATTTTGTCTTCATGGCTACAGTCGCAATAGTTTAATATGTAGAAGTGAAATATTATGACACTTATTATGTTTTTTGATTTAATAAAAAAGTTTAATAAATTTTAGTATATGTTAGAAAATTAATTGTACTAATAATTATCTTTTCTAAGAGCTATTATTTAAGCTATTTGACAATAATAAAAATTAAATTTGTTTTTTTATTGTCATGCCGTTAATTTGAAACATTTATTATTAAAACATATTTTTATAGTATTATCTTTTTTTAAAAATATTTATTAGTTTGCTGTAAACTGTTTTAATATCTTCTAGGTCGAAAAAGCGAATTAATTTTTTAAATGTAATTAAAAAGTTAAAAATTTTTTTACATTTTTATGTAAAAATGTTGGACTTTTTTGATATGTTTTTTTGATATACTTTTTCAATTAAATATTTTATTATTTTAATAAATTAAATGTTCAAAAATGATTTAAATCCACTAACAAATTATGAATTAGAAGAAAAAGTTAAAGAATTAAATTTTTTAGAGGCGTTTTTATGAGAGATACACTCCCAAATAAAGTTAATAATGAAGTTGATATTGTGAATTTAGATTCCGTTGAAAATAATGGAACCCACTGAATTTGTGATACAGAATTTTGAATAAATCAAATTAAAATTTTTCTGTTATTAAATGGCACTATTTTTTCTTCAACTTACATCGAGTTCGGCAACTTTCGAGTATTCATTTTCCCAAGATTTCTTGGGTAAAAAATATGAGATTGCATTATTGAAAATGGATGGAAAGCTCTGCCATTGCAACAAAATTAGAAAAATCGATGTTGACAATAATAATACCCTTAATAAGAATTGTGAAGAAAAGTTAAATATGGTAATATTTTTGTATGGTGTAACTTAATTTCTGACTCCTATGTCAACGATAGATTTAGACCTGATTTAGACGAAAGTTGGGTATTCATTGAGCCTAGCCAACTTGTCTATTATACAGTTATTAATATATTAAATAAAATAACAATAAAATTGGTGGATAATAATAATGAACTAATTAATTTTGATGATTGTGACTTATTCATTGAATTGATTATGAAAGAAGTAAAAAAATAAAGAGATGTTGAATATAATTTTAAACTTTATAATTTATAAAATAATTTTGTATCTTTAATATTGTAATTAATAGTTACAACGTAATTACTTAGGAATAATTTTAAATCCGGAACCATATTTTAATGAATTTAAGAAATTTTCATTTTCTTTTATATTTTTTTGGCCTATTATTCGTTGCTATTTCTAAGCTAACTCTTTCGCTGCTAAACACATCTCCGTTATTATAATTATTGTTAATATTGTTATTCAACTTATCATCAAAAAAGTAAATATCTATTATACTTGGATGTAAATAATTTATATGGATGGGTAATGGTACAAAAATTGCCATATGATGAGTTAACATTTGAAATGAATAAAAGCGATCTCAAAAATTGTATAAAAGAAGTTAATAGATTATTTAATGAGTTTAATATGTGTCGTAATTCAAGCTTTGAAAAAAAGTTATTGGATTATTTAGATAGAATTGGTATAGAAAAAATAAGTGATATATAGGGGGAATAATAAAATAAATTTTAATAAAATGAAGGAAATAAAAACCATAGGATATCAGAATTTTAATTATGAACAATTAATAAAAGATATTGAAGAATTGAATAAAGACGGAAGAGGATGTATTTTAGAAATAGATTTAGAATATCCAAACGAATAACACAATGAACATAATTTTCTGTTTTGTCCTCAAAATGTGAAAATTAACAAACAAAAAGTTTCCAAATTGACAAATACTCTTTATGGCAAGGAAAAATATGTTATTCATTACAAAAATCTAATTAGAACATGGTCTAAAATTGAAAAATAGAATTTTAACATTCAAAGAAAGTAATTGGATGAAATCTTATATTATGTTGAATACCAATTTAAAAAAAAAGCTAATAATGATTTTAAAAAAGATTTTTTCAAACTGATGAATTGTTCAGTATTTGGAAAAACAATGGAAAATATACGAAATCGAGTTTCGACTAGTCACGGATGATAAAAAAAAAAAATTATTATTGAGACTGGTTAAACAAAATTATTGAGACTGGTTAAACAATCTAATTATGTTGGTTATACAAAGATAAATAATGATTTATTGAGTGTGGAAATGCAAAAAACAAGTTTAGTGTTTGATAAGCCAATCTATGTAGGATTTAGTATTTTGGATTTAAGTAAATATCTCATGTACTAATTTTATTATGATGTAAGAAACAAAATAGGAGTAATTACCAAGATACTGATAGTTTGATGTATGAAATTAAAACTGATGATATTTATAAAGACATGTCTGAGAATAGATTTAAAGAATATTTTGACTTCAGTGATTATCCAAAAAATCATCCATTATATGATGAAACAAATAAGAAAGTTCTAGGCAAATTTAAGGATGAATTAAAAGGAAGTACTATGACTCTATTTGTTGGTTTAAAGCCAAAACAATATGCTTATATAACAGAAAAAGTGCTCAGTACCGGTGAAACCGTTATCAAAGAAGACAAAAAATCTAAAGGAGGTAAGAAAAAAACAATTCAACAATTAAAAGTAGAAGAAGATTTTAAGGATTGCTTATTTGAAAATAAAATTATTAGAAAAGAACAATATTTAATTCAGTCTAAAAAACATCAAATTTATACTATAAAGCAGAATAAAGTCGTATTAAATAATGAAGATAGTAATGAATATAGAGAAGAATATAAAAGATATATAATAAATAATAATATGAATACATTAGCATATGGTCATTGTGATACGGAAGCGATAGAATTTATGAACCTATTTTCGATTTAGGAACTGAGAAATAATTAAATTAATCCTAAAATTATATCTTTATAATTATACTTTTCCAATAATTTTAGTACTAGAATACAATAATATCCACAATGATGAGTATTGAATTTCTGTATCTGGAATTCAATATCCGAATTTAAATATTTTTGTAACTCAATTGGAGGATCCAATCCAAATGAGTCAAAATAATAACATTTATCTTTATTTTTGTAATAACAAACCCAGTGGGTACCTTTATTTTTTATGGAATCTAAATTAACAATACCAACTTCATTATTATTAACTTTATTTGGGAGTGCATCCCTCATAAAAACTTCCCTAAAATTTTTGATATTTAATTCTTTAACTTTTTCTTCTAATTCATTATTTGTTAGTGGTTTTAAGTCTTTTTTGAACATTTCATTTAATTGGCGAAATAAATGTTGAAAAATGTTGTTGATTTATCTTTGTACATTTATGAACAAAAATAATGAAAAAATGTGTGTTTTGAAATGTGGGACAGTAACTGTCCTAGCTATTTTGGGGGCTAAAAGACACCTTTTTGACAATTTTTGCCTGATTTTGAAGGTAAAATCGTTAAAAAATGGTGTAAAATAAAATTGGGGAAAATGGGGCGGGGGACTGTCCCAGAGATAGCATATATATACTACTGTAATTGGTGAACATTTTAGATCTTTTTAACGTAAATAAATTGTAAATATGACCAAATTCTAATAAATTGTAACATACTTCACAAAAGTTGTATTAAAATATCGCCACTATTAATATTGTTGCATTATATAAATAAAAAATTATGGAAGCGCCCGCTAATCTAATGCAAAGTTCGACGAGTTCTAGTGAAGTAAGTTTTTTTCTCTTTTTTAAATTGTATTTCTTTCTGCTTTTTCCTTCTTCCTATTTTGCTTAAAAAATGCAGCAATTATGAGAAGCGTGATGATTTTTTTTAAATTACTTTACTTTATTGATTGCTTGCGCAAACAATTCATGGAACAGTTTGTGGTGAGCAGTGAAAAAGAGAAAAATTATGTTTTGCAGAACTAATTCTTTGCACGTTTCCATATGTTCAATGTCTTCGTTAAAATTTTTTTGTTGTTTTGCATATCTAATCAGTAAGTATTTATGTATTCATATGTTTTAGGTGGTTTATGGAGGATCTAATTTTGCTTCTGGCTCAGATGAGTCACGTGTAATGTCCGAGAAAGTTCAAATGCTTGCGTCTGCAATTTATAAAGAATTGGAGGTGATGATCCAAAAGCATGGTCAAGAAAGTGTTAAGGTACTTTTTTGTATCAATGTTACGGAAATTGATTAAACAATATTTATAATACTAAAAAACAATTGTGAAACTTGGAAATGCAATAAATATGTATAGAAACTTAAGTTTTAATTTTTTGAAGAAACTTTTATACTTTAACATTGGAAAATATACTAACATCCTTCCTTTATAAAAGAAGGAAATGTTAACATATTCAAAGTATTTCTTGTCTAAAGAAATACTCGTTTACAAATAGACTGCTTTACCTTCTAACTTCTTTATTGTTTAGGACCTTATGCCTTTGGTGGTAAATGTACTTGAAAGTCTTGATATGGCTTACCTTGAAAAAGAGGAACATTTAGTGGATCTAGAAATGTTAAAAGAAGAGAATGAGCAAGTGTTAAATCAATTTGAACGTGAACGTCAAATGCGAAGAAGTCTTGAACAGGTCATTTTTTAATTGATAGCTCTTTTTTTGTATTATTTATTTAATACTGCAGACTGTTTATCTTTATTAAAAATTAGAATAATTGAACATTAGTGGTATATTAATAATAACGTCATTATTTAATTAAAAAGAGTTTAAATGATTTTTTATAATAATTTAGAGACAAATTTTTTGTGCTGTGAAAATAATGCAACTTTGTTACATGTCAAATAACAAAGAATTTTTTTAGCAATTTTTGGAAATGGACGAGGGATTGGTTGAACAAAATCGTGCAAGTGAAAGCAAAGTTGAATCCCTGGAATCAATTGTTCGAATGCTTGAGTTAAGAACAAAAAATGCTAGCGATCATGGTAATTAAAAAAAATGTTTTTATGAAATTATTTCAATGTCTTAACATATTTTTTTGTGTATTCAAAACTTTATTAAATTTTTTTTAAACAATTGAACGTTTCTTTAGCTTCTCGTCTTGAGGAGCGCGAGGCAGATCAGATATTAGAATATGAAAAATTGCACGAGCGTTACAATGAGCTTTTGCGTACTCATATTGAGCATGTTGAGCGCACAAAGTTTCTCATGGGTGCGGATATGTTTGACATGGCACAATCGCTGCCAATGAATGTTAAAAATAGGTAAGAAAAAATTTTTTTTATATAGAAATAAAAAAGAAATTTAGGTAATTTTATTTTTAATATCTGAATTTTTTTCTTGTAATTTATAGGAGTAATATGGCAACGAGCGTTGTTGATCATAATGTACGTGGCATTTCCGATCTCATTTCTGCGGTAGCCATGTCGCAAAGTACACATGCCAATGTTAACCTTGCTAATCATATTAGCAATGAGAGTATGATTAATTTATTTTTTAGAAGCGTTTAAGTTAAAATTGCAATTTTAGGAGATTGGCAAGATGAATTTGGTCAAAGTGCTGCTGAAATTCTTCAAACACCGCGAGACGAAAAATTGGCGGATACAAAAAGTATTAACGAGGGCGATGAATTTGCCGAAGGAACTGGCTTAACATTGGGTGACGAGAAATTACATAGAGAAAAAATGGATGGATTGTATGTTTAAAAAAACTCAGATAGTGTTAAAAAATAAAATAATAATTGTTTTAATAGATTTATTGAATAGTGTTTATTATTTTATATTTCAGAGGTATTACAAACGATGAGGGTGATGCAACATCTCTGGGTGCTGACCTTACAGGTAATCCGAAGTTTCTATTTTTGTAAAATTTAATTTATAATAGGTTTATTAATTTACTTTTTGCACAGGACAGTTAGTTGATCCAGCAGAATTCGCCTCCGCGGGTAATATTAAATGTGCTTTGTAAACGTGTAGTTGTTTGCTTTTGCTATAACCCTAAATAATTTTACCAGATCTTTATTCTTATATTATGTTATTTTTATTACTGCTGGTTTTTATTTTCAAAAAATATCTTCATATTCTTTCCAAAAACATGTCTTTATGCGGGTATTTTACGATTAACAGTTTTTACTAAACTACAAGTTTATAGCTTAATTAAAAAAGTTTCTAATATATTTTTTTAATCAATAAACGCAATGCTAAATATTTTTTTTTGCAGTAAATGACACTTTTATTGGTAAGTTTGCATATGGTTACTTGTCTTATAATTTATTTGTGATAGTTGTGGTTTATTTTACATTATAGTTATTAATCATTTCTAACCAAATATATATGTGATTTAGTTTAAAAGTTTGTGCATTTTTTTAAAGTTTATTGTTTAACTATTTGGTCGTGTGGTTTGTGTTTGGACATTTTAATGTTTTATGTGATTACTTGTTGCAATGATTTTCGAAGTACTGCTATCCGTTTAATAATAAAATTTGAATTAGCATATTTTTTAAGACTGAGCTAAATGCAATTCTGTACAATTATAATTTTCATAAAGTAGTTTATTTTTAAAGTCTTTAAGAAATGTTAATAATAAAAAACAGCAACACACTAAAATTAACTAATTTAGTCCTTTACTTTAAACAATGAATTTGTTTAAGTACATTACTACTAACAATAAATTTAATTTTTGTTAAATATTACTAAAATAATCGAAATGTTTACGAAATTACTGACTTTTATAACTTATTAGGTCTTTTAAATTGTGCTTACAACTTTGTGTACTAATTTTTTATACGTAAATTTATTAAATGAATTTGTATTAATGTAATAACGTTATTAAATTTTAGGTATGGGACGAGAAGTGGAAAACCTTATTAAAGAAAATACAGAATTACTGGAAACGAAAAATGCATTAAACATTGTTAAAAACGATCTTATTGCTAGAGTAGATGAGTTATCCAGGTAAATATTTTTACCGAAATTAAACTATTTATTTTTAATTTATAAATAACAATTTTAAGATTTTATTAAAGCTAAAAAAAATTTTTATGTGATTATTGTTGTATCAAAATATTTATTTTTCATGATACTGATATAGAGGTTAATTTTTTTAGTGAACATGAAGTATTACGTGAAGAAGTAAGGAGCCTGGAAATGGTGAAAATAAAAATGTCAGACCGAATACGAGATCTTGAAGGTGAAATTAAAGAATTAAAAGAAAAGAAAAATTTGGAAGAAGCGGCAACTGATGAACAGGTTTATAATTTCAATATATATACTTTATTGTGAAACTTGACTTTTCATATTTATATTTCTTGTTAACATGCTTTACAACTTTGAAAATAATTTTATAGGAAGATGTTCCTATGGCTCAGCGAAAACGTTTTACTCGAGTGGAAATGGCTAGAGTACTTATGGAGCGAAATCAGTACAAAGAAAAACTGATTGAACTTCAAGAAGCAATGAAATTTACAGAAATGCAACGAGCTAAACGCACTTCATACCAACAAAATCCGACTCAAAGAACGGGTATTTGGGACTTGTAAGTTTTTTTACTGCTATTATATAATATAACTTTTTTGTAAGAAGAATTGTTTATGTATGTTGATTCATTTTGACATTTAATTATAAACTAAATTAAAAAAAATGTTTTAAATGTTAAGTTTTAAATCTTGTTTTTCTTTTAAAATGTTGGTAAAAAAATGTATATACATTTTTATTATTAAGAAACTTTATTTATTTATATTTTAGCTTTTCGAGCTTGTTTGGCGATGGTAGTAGTGGAGCTGCAATTCAAAATAAACCAGCGCTTCAGTCT
>JANSTW010058645.1:0-11531 GCA_027564275.1 Diadocidia ferruginosa
TTCTCAACTCTTTCAATTATTTCCTCGTCGTACCTTACATTAACTTCTTTATTGTTGATTTTTTGAGTAAATATTATATATTTAGTTTTTTGCGTGTTTAGCGTTAATTTATTTGAATACATCCATTTACGTAGTGTTAGAAGATCTTCATTCATATCGTTTTCCATTTCATCCAGGGTTTTTAGATTTATAAATTAAAGCTTCATCATCTGCGTATAAAAATGGTTTGCCATTTAAATTTATATTTTTTAAACCATCGATATATATCAAAAATAATAATTTAACACCGAGAATGCTGCCTTGAGGAACTCCATACTCCGTTTTCAGTCTCCTACTTTAATGTCTTCTACTTGAGTGTATTGCTGTCTATTCGTCAAATAGCTTTTAACCCAGTTATGTTATAACGTGCATTTCGGCTCTAGGCAACGCTATACTATTTGTAATTAATATAATAAGAGTTTAAGAGACTTACGTTTAATTTCTTTAGACACCACAAGACACTTATTAATCAATTATCAAAAGAATAGTTATTTTAATGTTAAATGCAATATAAATTTATTAAAGCTTCTTAATCTAATTCACTTAAATATAGAGTCAATTTTGAGCGCTCTTTAATTTTAATTGTAACTGTCCCACATGTGCACATTGGTTTTCTTTTATTAATAATTTTATTTAAATTTTCACCTTATTTATTTTAATTTATTATATATTTGTTTTATTTCAATATTTATTGTCTTTTAATTTTATTTATTATATTTAGATTTATTTCCTTTTAGTTTATTCCAGAAGGTGCCTCCTAGCGGCCCTTCTATTTATCGAGACCCAAAAAAAAACTTGTCTCGTGCGATGTCTGATCAAGATGAAAGTGTCTTTTTCGTTTTTATCAAATCGTCTCTTTATTCTATTTTCTATGTATTTTATATATAATTATTAATTATATGCTCTAAATATATCGATGCTATAGCGATGTAGAGGAATATACATTTGACTAGATTACAAATTTTATAATTAATTTTCTGGTAATTAGTACCCATTATAATGTTCTATTCCTCTTATACCGATATTAGATAACTTTTGCAATAAGATGTTTATGTCAACTGATTCAAAAGCTTTCTTAAGATCAATAAATATGGCCCCCGCTGGTAAACCGCTGTCTCGATATTCTTGAATATCCGATACTAGATCAAATAGAGCTGAGTTTGTATTAGAATTTTTGCGAAAACCATATTGTTGTTTATTTAGTGCTGCTGTGTTTTGAAGATATTCATCTAACTGCTCATTAACTGCTTTTTCGATGACTTTGTCTATGTTTGATAATAAATTAATCGGCCTGAAGTTGTTCAAGTCATTTACATCGCCTCCCTTAAAAATAGGTGTTATTCTGCTAATCTTAAGATTTATTGGCATTTCTCCACAGTTTAATGATTTGTTGACGATCGATGTAATTGGTTCTTTAATTTCATTTGATATTTGTTTTAGTATATTGGTTGAAAGATTGTATATATAATGTGTTAGTAGGACAATATGTCCGTTGACTAAAATAAAATAAACTAAACTATATATATATATATATATATATATATATATATATGCACTCGCTCAAGCGACCTAAAGATTCAGATAATAAGTTAAATATGCAAATTTTGGCTAATGTTCTCTTGTATCAGAACATAACCGCAGACCCATACTCTTTACGGGAAAGATGTTAAGGGAGCCCCTTCAAACATTTTGTGTTTTGAAGTTAAGATAGGGGAATTGTTTTATAGGGGAGGGGCAGGTTCAAAGTTTGTATAGGAAAATTATAAAAATGGCATATTTTGATAATATTATGAAGAGCAATGCTTTTGATAATGAAAGAGGGATGTGGAAGCCCACTTAGAAAGCAACCCCTAAAGGTGGAATTTTCCACTTCAACTTCAAAACAAAAATAATGTGTGAGGATCTTTTTAGCCTGTTTTATTATTTATATCATCGAAATATACACAAACCAAACACAATTATTATATTATAATCTACTGACTTTGATTTTATAAAAATATTGTTTTAAGTAATCAGTGAGTTTTTACACTATACTAGAAACCCTATCTGTTGGTGACATATAGGTTTTACGGGACTTTTGAACAACAGGCACTAACTTTTTAATAATAACATGCGATTGAAAGGATGATAGCCCAGTTAAGAAAAAAACGTTAATCACTGCATCATGCTGACTAAAAAATCACATGCCAGCTTTTTGCAGTATTATAAAATTTATTATGTTCTCATGTTTAATTTTTGATGTTCGGGGGATCATATTTTAGATAATTTATTTTTATTTGATCCCGAATTTCTTGTTTATTCAATTATAACTATCATAATTAAATGTGAAAATATAAAAAAAAATATTTTAATAAAGAAACTTTAGGATTTTGGAGTTTTATCTGCGGTATATAAAAAGTACTATTTGGAAAATTTTGACCCCGTTGAGCGAGTGGAGAATGTAAAGTAATAAAAAATAAAAAAATTAAAGGTAGTTTTTATTTTTGATTTAGAACCAGATTTTGAGTGGTGCTATCGAAATTTCCTATTTTCGAAAATAACGGACAGTCTAATATATATATAGTATATATATATATACTGCCCGCCTGTGCAAAGTTGTGATTTTTTGTGGTGCTCCATATGTGGATAGAATGATAAAGTATTAAAAGAAAATAGGTTATACAAAAAAAATTATCTGTGGCAAAAACCCAGCCGGTTTTGAATTAAATATTGAAAAAATGGCTTAAAAAGGATATATTGCCTAAATTGCACATAACTTCTGTAATGTTTGTTTCTTATTGTTGATTTAAAAGCAATTTTTGTAGAGAATTAATAGAAGAATATTTCGTTTTCAGGAAGTTTTGCTTTATCAATCGAATTTATTGCTGTTTCAGACGACAAACTTTCAATTTTAGTGAAAATTTTCATGACTTTTTGTGTTTGACGCGATTTTTAGCAACTTTTACCGACTGGTATTTCGTTTTTATTTAGCCTATTTTGTAGAGCGTCGAACGTAGATAAATTTATACCCAACTTGTTTTTAAAGACTTTTAAGGGTTTTTTGTTTGCGGTCCCAAAGTATGAAAAAGGCGATTTTTTTCAAATTTTGTTTTATTTTTCTGTTTTGTTTAAAGCAATGTTATTGCATTGAATATTTATTATATTTATATTTATTGCTCAAAATTCCAGCTATTTTTAAAACTTCTTTCTAACTTTTAGATTTGGTGGCTGTGTCATCGACGGTAATTCCACTTACTGTTTATGAAGTAAACGCAGCCCTTTTGCCGGCCGGTGGACTACAAGTTACCGATGAATATAAACGAGCCTATTTGAAACATCTGCATAAGAAAGTTAAATCCGCTGACGTAGAAAATCCAGACACATTGATTACTTGTAAGTGTATATAGTTGGAATTTTTATTAATTGTTAATTGTATCACTTTTTAGTAAATAAGAAGTATCAAGCAGCTGTTAAAACAGTCTAAATTGGAACATAAAAATATATGATATAGAAACGATCATAAAAACCATTTCCGCAGTAACACGAGGTGCTTATATAATATGTAATATTTAATAACATTTTCTAACTCATACCAAATAAAATATTTAAGTGAATTTTGTAAAATTTATATATTTTTTATATTAAAACTAAAATGTAATAACAAAATCGTGTTTTTTTACAGTGTATATATAGTGAGGCATAGGTCTGTCAAAATCACACCCATATGCTTATTTTTTCGTAGGTTCCCGCGGAAAAAATAATAAGCAACATATCTGATTGTCAATCGAAAGATTTATAAATATTATTTTATTACCATATATAGCTAAAATCAGACATATCCTTTACAGCAATACTAAAATCATCCACATTTATTTTTCGATAGTATAAAATTTTCGCGCTCAAATATCTTTGTTTACATTTTATCATTTTCGCTTTATAATATTTTAACAAATTTCGCAATTTAATTTTTCGCTTTAACCAAGACTACGCATTTGACGATAATTCAAATTTTTTTCAAGATACGGTCTTTTTTACTGTGTTCATTCTGAATTATATATAATTATTCTGTGGTCAAAATAATAGAGCGACAATTTTTTAAATGTTTGACAGATTTCGCCATAAATGTTTGACAGATTTCGCCATAAAGTCCTTAATATTTTGTGTTTATTCCTTGTTATTATATTAAATTCAAAAAAATTGATTTATATTGTCATTATATGTGAAATTATGCGAATTTATATAATTGCGTACTAATAATAAAAAGACTTTTGCCGAGGCAATTGACACAAAATATGACCAAATGTTTTATTTTGGGTGGTCAACTGCGCAATGATAAAATTGTTCATCACAGTTTTGTTGTCAAATAAAAAATATTTTTTCTTTTATATAAAATATTTAAGTAATAAAAATTAATTGAAAAAAATTTATTTCGTTTATTATTTAAAAAATAAGAATAAAGATAATAAAATTAATTTAAGATTATAAAATTCATCTCACATTAAATGTATAAATAATATAAATTATATATTGTAGATGCAGACTGCGTATGAATCTCATTGATATGGTTAAAGATGAAAAGTAATTTATATTTTGTTCAGTGCTTTACTGTTGTCTGAAGTAAAAGGTTGTAATTTTTACAGTAGAACCTAAGTGATAAGAAATTTCCAGATTTTCCGCCAAAGTGTATTATATATTTGAACAGTGTAAAATATTTTCAGTTACATTTTAATTAAATTAAATTTTTATAAGTTATTCCAATTCAGTTTCAGGCAAGTATAATAATAGATAACTTTGTATTCTATATAATATAATATATATTCAGAAATAAAGACAGGAATTCCTGCATATAAAATATAAATGCAGAGGTTCGTAAATCTGATTGGTTTAAAGAAAATTATTTAAAAAAATGTCACTTAGAAAAAATCTTAAGTTAAACTACAATATATAAATAATTTGTTTAAGAGAATCAAAATCTTTAACGTGGAAACGGTCCAAACTCAGAAATCTTGTGCTCCAGACCATGCAAAATAGTCTTTCTAAATTTTCTGATAAAAATATACTAGAAAATAAAGCATGACTTTCACATCTTTGAAATTAATTTCTTATCTCCGCAATTATTTCATAATAGATTTATTTAATTAAACCTATATACAATAACTATACTGGGTGATTCAAAATTTTAAGGGCTTATAGGGGACCCATAGATGAACAAAAAATCGTTCTATGAGTATCCGATTACTCAAACCTTTACTTTTTTTAAAGCTTTTTTAATGTGCTTAAGTTTTTCCAATAACAATCTGGAATGTTGTCGTAATCAAATTTAGAGTAAAATAGCAGTAAATTTACCGTCCCATTTTAAAATGTGGCCGTTTCTAAAATTTGAATTACTGCAGCGACTATGCTTTAAATTTTTTTTCTTATTCTTTTTGGCAATATTATAACCTTTTTAAAAATGTATAACTTGATATTTTAGCGTCAGTATCTTTGATGATATGATTGATTAAGTACAGCATAATCTCAGCAAAAGTCGAAAATTTTAAAATTTGCTCTAAGTCGGTAGGGGTTCGAGTAACCGGATACTCATAGAACGATTTTTTGTTCATCTATAGGGTTCCCTATAACCCCTTAAAATTTTTGCGCACTTAACTGAAACACCCTGTATATAAGTACATATTTTATATAAGTATTGAAATAAATAATATAATAATAAAACAAAGTAAAAAATAAGAAAATTTTCCATGATTTTATTAAAATTGATATAAATAGTAATAATAAATGCCAATATAAATTACTATCGATGCATATGATACTATACATTTAAATTATCAAATGAACGTGACTTAACTGCAGTGATACACTCTTATCAATTATTCAACTATATAATGATTATTATTATTTATTATAACTAGTTCTAAAATTAGAATAAATTAAATCTTTTATAATTAAAATAAATTAAATTGATCAAATTATGTAATTTGTATACTGATAATTAGTACGAGAAAAGAAGACACGTGAAGTCAAGAAAACATGTACCTATACCACGCACAAACTTTTACAGTGAGTTTGTACACCTAACAAAATTGCCCAAATGAAAATCCGTCAAAATCCGACCGTTGGGTTGATTTTTTGTATGTTATTAAAATGCTTATTGTATTTATACATATGTTAATTTCATAACTGCCGCGGGTAATAATTATATAATATTATAATTTATATTGGATTTTTTGTATGTAATTATGATGCATATTGTATCTATATATGCATGGTATAGTTTATGTATGTATATCAACTCTGTGTAACACCACACCTTTGAGATTTTAATTTATGTCATTTAATAAACTTTATATATTGTGAATCTTATCTCAAAAATATGTGTTAAACAGCGATGTTCAAATTAGTTTCTGTTATCTATTAACTTCATCGGCGATCGGACTACTGTACAACACCCCACTTCTGCGATTTTCGATTCTTCTATAAAATGTTCAAATTACTTGCCAAAGCTTTGCAAGTGAATCATAAGTGTTTATGTTAATTTAAACAGAATGGTGCTAAAGATTCATTATCATTTTTATTATTTTATATTCTCTATCATTTTAATCGATTCCAAAGTCCATTTGATCAATAATAACAATAAGGTATATCTAATTTCTCGCTGATTAGACGTCTAGTCAGGTCTAAGACTGCAGAAAAAGGGCTTTGGCTTATTATTTTATGCTGTTAAAAGCAATTTTATTGTTGATTATGATAAACCAAAAAAATCTAAGATTTTGGACAATGTATCCAAGAAAAAAATCCAAGATGGAGGAGATATTCAAGATGGCGGCAAAAATGAAAATCATTTTTAATTCATTCAAAATTAACAGATTTTATTCCAATTTTACCGTTGGATAGCTGCAACATTTTATGATTTTTGAGAATTGTTTGCAAAAATGTTAAATACAAAATGGCGGACTTATTCAAGATGCCGGCTCTTGAGACACTTTGCTCTGTGTCACCGTCATTTATGAATCGATTTTTATGAAACAAAAATTTATTTTGTTAAGAAAATAAAAGATGTTCATAGTACTGAACGAAACGTCAAACCAATAAACAGATTTTAAAATACTTAAAATTAAACTGTTTTAATTTAAATAAATAAGACCGCCAAGCTCGTGAAATTATTGGAAATCTAAAGAAAAAAAATTTTCGGTCGATAAGTAAACAATTCTTACTATGAAAATAATAAATTTATTTTGTTAAGAAAATAATAAATTTTCAGAAAATTAATGTTTTCAAAAAATATTTTCAAAATGGCATAGTTTATCAAATTTTAAATTTTAAATCTGTAAAACCAACTAAAATGTCAATTTCCTTCATTTCTTCAGTTTTATCATAATCAATAATAAGATTGGTTTTAGTACATAAAACTAAGCCAAATTCACTCAAGGAACTTGACATTTTAATTTTTTTTACTGATTTAAAATTTAAAGTTCGATAAAATCCGCCATTTTAAGAATATTTTTTGGGAACATTCATTTTCTGAAAATTTATTTATTTATTAATAAATTTTGTTTCATAAAAATCGATTCATAAATGACGGTGATACGGAGAAAAGTGTCCCAAGAGCCGCCATCTTAAATAAGTTCGCCATTTTGTATTTTACATTTTTGCAAAAAATTCTCAAAAATCATAAAATGTTCCAGCGTTAAAATTGGAATAAAATCTGTTAATTTTTGAATGAATTAAAAATGATTTTTATTTTCGCCGCCATCTTGAATATCTCCGCCATCTTGGATTTTTTTCTTGGAAACATTTTCCAAAAATCTTATCTTGGTTTATCATAATCAACAATGAAATTGCTTTTACCCAGCATAAAATAAGCCGATTGCAGTCTTAGACCTGACTAGTCACTAAAACTCTATAAAAAAGAAAAATATTAGTAACATTTTATCAGACACTCTTAGGCCACTCTATACTGTATAATGTATATTGTTATATAAATAATATAAACAAGTTTAAATAATAATATATGAACTAGGGCACCCAATTTAAGAATAGAAGAAAATTTTTGCGAGCAATTTTACGAGCACTTTGAAAAAAAATTCTTCTATTCTTAAAACTTAGCCCTGCAAAAAATTTGCCTAATTCATAAATGTTTGAGGTCGCACAAACTCGCTTTATGAACGAATGTCGCAATTTTGACCTCGAATTTGTCAAATATTTCCAAAAAAAAAATGGAACTTTTTATCAAAGATGATGATAGTATCAAAACAGGCGCTACCAATTCATCCATACAAATTGACGATTTTTGTTTTTTTAATTAATATTAGATTACCGACTTTCGGGGTTACCCTATGTTATTTAAATGTATTAGTGACCCACTTATTTTATTAAAGCAGACCACTTTTTGGAACATAGTAAGCCTAGGATGAAAAATAAAAAAAAATTAGGACAAAAGTAGGTATTTTGGTAAACAAGGCGCAATGTATCTGATTTGCAAATTTTGTTTTGAAAGTTATGTACTTATCTTTTAAACTATTGTATATGTTTATAAATTTTGTATAAAGAATAAAAAAATATTTTGTTTTTATTTTAGTATCTGGTAAAAAATCCAGTATCGTTTTAGTGTGTGCATTGAAATTTGGGCAAATTTTTTTTTTAAAGTGCCCGAAAAATCGGAGACAATAACAAATTTCTGGGCGTCCTAATATGAACCTTATATATTATATATAGATAAGAAAGTTTTCTCATGACGTCATGTGTCCATTGTCCGCTCACAAATAATAGCGATAATAATATATATTTTCTTTATCTATATGCAATAATTTTAGTAATTACTTTCAAATGTCAAAATTATTACCAAATTATCAAGAAAATTTAGTTATGGTCAGTTTTATAATTTTAAATAATTATCTAAAATATAATATAGTATACATAGGTACTTATTATTTGTTAAATTATATTATCAATTATTTATTTGTTAATGGAAAATTTATCTTTTAAACTCGCAGAAAAGTAATAAAATATTTTTTCGTTTATTAAAAGAGATAAAGTTTGCAGGATGTCTCTCAAGGTCAAATATGAGGTGGGGCAACTATATACGATTTTGAATAAATGCCGGAAAAATATGGGTATATACTATATATAAAGTTTTTTACCAGTGGGCCGATTTGGTCAAATTTTGGTGGGAGGTACTTTTTAGTACTCCTATACTCTGGGATTGCATTTGGGGTTTGGTTCGTTTCTGATGTCACGACTTAAGAGTGAACGATACATACATTTTTTAAAAATGGGAAATATGAGGATGATCATGAGAGGGTTTGGGGAGTTTTGTACATTTTGGTGCAAGAGTAGATTTGATGTGTTCTTATATATTCTGAGATTCCACCTTGGGTTTTTAGGTTAAAGACTTATTTTATGTTGTTATAAGTATCTAATTTTTAAATAAAAATGTGAACTACTTAATAGAAAATATTTTGATTTGTGTCAGTTTTCAAATGTTAAAATATAGTAAAAGCAGCATCACAGTTATACTGTGGGCTCTCGGACCGATTTTTATAATATTAGATTACCCACTATTGCCTAATTTCAAATAAAAACTTAAACAAAGTTTTAATTAAAACAATATGTAAGCATGATTTGCTACAAAGAAAAACATCTCGAAAATGAAAATATTTTGCGAAGTAAATTATCATAAAATTTATATTCAATTTTTATGTGGTCTTTATATAATATGTTTCTCTGACCATTTTCATTTTTTTCCTATCATTACATTACGGCTGTGGTAACTGCGCCTATATAGTAAATTGAAACAAATTTAACGTGATTTTTTGGTTATCTTTTGAAAAGTATATTTTTTTATCGACACATTTTTCATTTTCCAACCATTATTCAATATTGCGGTTTTGATTAATTTTCTTTTTTTTCGCTCGATGTTCGCTTTATATATTTTAGTATGCGGTGGAATATGTATTTTTTTGGAGTATATTTCGATACTCACTTAACCTAAATTAAATTGACCGTATATATCAATTATTCTGAAATGAACTTGCAAAATTTTTCCAACGAGATAGAATAGCTGCGATTGTGTGAAAATTATACACAATAAATTTATTGACTTTTAAGAGGAAAGCGAACACTGAAAGATAAGTGAAATTAATAGTTTTTTCAGCGGTTTGTAGATTTTAGTCATATATAGATATAAAGACGGCAGGATGAATTTGCTTTTTAGGTACAATGTATCCAAATATATACTTAATTTTTTCCAACCGAAGACTGAAAGTTTGGATTGTGTCAACATTCAATTTAGTATAACCTTTGTTAAGGGCATATACGACGGCCAAGTAAGGGGTAACATTAGTACTCGTTTGAGCCCTCATCTTTCAAAGAAGTATTGCAATTTTCTTACTGGTATAGGTAAATGTCATAAGCAAGAGGGTGAAAAAGTTGCTTTTTGAATTTATTTGTTGTTATTTTTTAATATTAACAAAACAAAATTTGAGCATTATTTCATAATTTAAAATTAAGGAACAGGCTAATAGGTCAACGAAAAGTGAATAATTTTGCAATATTATTGGCGATAGCTTTCGCCTAAGCCTGTGGCTCTAGCTTTCGGCAGAGACTGATGTTTTTTACTCATAAACCGACCGGCTGTGGCGAAAGCTAGAGCCACAGGCTCAGGAGAAAGCTATATAATATATATCAAAATTATTCACTTTTCGTTGACCGATTATCCTGTTCCTAATTTTTAAATTTATTAACAATTTATTAAAAAAGTTAATATTTGTACATAATATTCTAGCAAAATATTTTCATTAACTTTACATTTTTTTTGTTTAATTATGTTAGAAATAAGGTAAAAGTTGCGTCTCTTTTTGTAATTTTTTTTTTGCACAAACCGCCTAAATAAGAAATACACTTTGTTAGTAAAATAAAACTAACAAAATATAACATTGAATTGACCTAGATATAATATTTATCAATTGCAATAAATGTAAATCCTGTTAAATTAATTAAAAACTCTCTCTGCTTATATACAAAAAAAGCTAACCTTCTCCTAAAGAATAAATGAACAAATGTCGCCCCCGCAAAACATATTATTAAATTGGTCGCATTTCCGCGTGTTGAAAAATATTATTATAACTCTGGGTATATAAATTTAACCGGGAATTTTGTAATTAAATTCAACATCCCTCCGTCCCGAAAATATTTGGCAATGCAAAGAATATAATATTTAAGCGGAACAAAACTAATAGACTCGAATTTGAATACACACAGAAGAAGTAATATAGGAAATATTTAGGGAAATGCTAAAGATTGTCTTATATAAATTAAGAGATAAATCTTTAGAAAAAAAAGAAAAAAATTGTATAATATGTTGAACCAGCCTATCTCATCTGTATATGTTGACAATTACATTTTATTTTTTATTTTTGCAGTTGAAAACTATATGCATAATATAGAAAACTAGCTGGTACCCGGCGTGCGTTGCTACGCTCAGGAATGAAATACTCGTTGTTTAAAATTGTGGGGTT
>JANSTW010058656.1:0-11531 GCA_027564275.1 Diadocidia ferruginosa
TACGAAGCTATTTTTTTTAATTTCGACATTTTTAATTAATTATTCGTCAATTCAAATATGGTCTACATCAGCATCTCGGAAGACTTATTTTATCAATAACTCGGTGGAAAATTAACTTACAACATTTTACTTGCAAAAATAAAATATTTAATACAATTCTAAATGATAATTTAGAATTTTGATTAGGTCAGATGATTATAAGTAATTAAATAAAATAAAATAGATAATTTATAACCTAAAAATTTGACGCCAACGCATTGAATTTAGTTGCAATTCCAGGGTTTTTTATATGGGATTGCACAAAAAAAGCGCTACAATCAATAGATGTCTCAACGCTCTCAATGAACTTCTCTTAAAGAAAAAAGGCAAAAGAACATTGATTTTTCCCCTAGAAAAAAGATCAAGTACTTTGATTTTTTTTCAAATACGTCTTTTTTCGCGTCATGTTTGCCTTTTTTAGAAAAAGACGTTGCTTTGTTTCATTCGTGTGATATACAAAAAAAATTGTCTGTCCGTCCGTCCGCACTATAAAAGTACACTAAGAAATATGAAATTCTAGATGAAAGATGAGAAACGACCTTGAAATTTTGTGGATATAGTTTTCGCTTTTACTATACATACTAATTCATATGATATATGGATAATGTATGTAAATAGTACAAGCCTTAATTTAGGTTAAAATGGTCAAATTACCGGGACCATGTTTTTTTCTCGTTTTATGATGCCCTGATTTAGAAAAACTAGAAAATAAAAAGTGTCCGTCCGTCTGTCTGTCCTCGAATTTCTAGACACAAAAATGAAATGAACCAGTGGGCGGATTTGGCAAAAATTTGGTCAGGGTGAGTTTTCCATTGTTTGGGATTGCATTTAGGGTCTATCGGTCAAAGGGCATGATAGCCAGTATGGAGTAGTGGGTAAAGTCACGGCTCTGTAATCAAGAGGTTGTGGGTCCGAGGGCCAAAACATTTTCACATCTGGTTTATCACCTTTCTTTCGCAGGTGTTTATTAAAAAGCGATTGCAGTGGCCCGGAAGTCACTTAAAGCCTTTGTCCGCCTATATGATACCAACTGATAGGGTTTCTCATAGTGTAAAACCCTCCCACTGATCACCAAATAAAATATGGCAAGTGCGAGTTGCTGACAACTCTCCACCTTTGATATATTCCTCAATGAAAACCATGGTATCAGATAGAAAAAAGGGTAAAATGGTACCTTTGCTCCCTCGCTTTGGAGTAAAGGACGCGATCATGACGATGATGGTCAAAGGAGAGATAGGGCTCCCATAGGATTTTTTAGTAAAAATGACCAAAAAATATGAGTATATAGTGTAAGTTTTTTACGAGTTACGAATTTGGCTGTATTTTAGTATGTGTGATTTATTACGGATCTTATACTTAGGGACTGCATTTGAGGTTTGTAGGTCAAAGGGGAAGGGGGCCTCCATATGATGTTTTTTTGGTGTTCTTATTATTTTGAATAGTAGCAGTCAATATAGAAATAAAAGTTTTTTCCGCACTGTCGTGTGATAATGATGACCGATTTTTTTTAATGAGAATAACTTTGGTTTAACTGAAATTATTGAAAAACAAATTGATTTAGTTTGTTTTAATTTGATATATAATATGTATTTGTATTTTGGTTTAACATTATAATTTTGTTTGTTTTTTAAATTTTATTTTAAATTATTTTAAATTTGTTACTAATTTGAATTATTTATATATTAGAATAATTTTATTTGATTATAATAAATGAATTTTTCGGTTGACATCGTGTCCCCCTAGTCCACCCAACAAAAAAATACCACTACGGAGATCATTTTTAAACAAACTCGGTTGGTCAGGGCATCAATAATAATTTTACTATATTTACACTAAATAAAAAAAAAATTGCAAATTTTGAAAATTGCTTAATTTAAAGAAAAATATATTTTTTCGAATATAACAAAGAAATGAAATTTATTCAAATTTATAAAAAACGAATATTTTTTTAAATTTAAATAAATTAAATATTTGAAAAGAAATTTGTTTTTTTTTTAAATAAATTAACACAAAAAGTAATTCTTCTTTATATTACATAAAATTGTATTTATATACACAGTGATCTCAAACGACGGATAAGGAGCTTCTTAGTTCTCAACATTGAATACAATTAATTTAATGTTTCAACTATAATGGTCATCGTATAGGACGACTTGTTACTAGAAAAAATCGCACTGCGTTTTTTGTATTATTTAAAATTATTTTTGCATGATTTTAATTTAAATTAATCATACGGATATTTTTTTACATTAATTTGTGAATATATTTGGAAAAGGAAAAGTTAGCTTAACTTATTAGATTCTAATCAAAAAGATTTTCGTATAGAAAATTCAATAGAATTCATTTTTATCGACCATATTGATTTAAAAAAAAAAACAATGTTTGAACTACGATCCCTAAGATGGCGCTACTGACATGTTTTTTCAATATTTAACTACTATAAATTAGTACAATTTGGTTTATAAAAAAATTTGATTGATACATTTATTCCAAAAACCGTAATTATTATAATTTGAAATCAACAAGATTGACAACTTTTGTTCATCAAAATGTAAAAATTATTTAAATTAAATTTATTTAAATCATAAAAATTATAAAAATTAACATGTAATGCGATTTTTTTAGTAACAAGTTATCCTATGCTGACCATAATATAAGATCTATCGGATATCCTTACTGAAAATTTCTAACCCTTTTTCGATAGGATTAAATTAAATTATTTTACTAATTTTGTTTAGAAATAGAAAAATTCTATTAGTCTAATTTAAAATGAAATATAAATATTCTACTGGCTGCTCAAAAACTCATTAGATTTGGAAAAATTTGTTTGCAGTTTTTTCGTTTTATTTTCAATGATTCGTTGCATTAACGTTATACGTTTAGCAGCACTGGATGGTGAGGAGGAAATCGACGATGACGGTGATGTGTCTAACTTAGTCGGTGTGGTCAATGATGAATCTGAGGTGGTGGCCAAAAAATCCAAATCAGACAATGATGACCGTGACGAGAGAGACAGAGATTTTGTGACCATTGTCAAGCTAAGCTGATCATTTTCAGTACTTTTTGTGACTCGATTTGAAATTAAATAATCCTCAAATTCATGATCCGTTGAACAATCTGGTGTGATTTTATTTCTATTTAGCGCAGCCGATCCGTTAGACAGACTTTTAGTCGGAGACAATCCATTGCGCAGAGCTTTGGCCTTCTTTGACAGTCGTTTTTTTGTGGCAACAGCATCAAGCATATCGTTCGAAGCGCGTCTTGGAAGTTTTGATTTTGTTTGTAACTTTTCTTTGTGTAAAACTTTCCAATCTTGAACGCCACTTTCGGACCGACGCAGTTGGATAATTTTAGCCGGCACAATTGGACGTTCTGATGGAATTTCCGGTGGTTTATTAAAACAAGCTTTGTTATTTTTAACGGCAAGGGCGGCCATAACATTGGCCGCTCCACGAATATCGTCGAGAGTGGCACGTTTTTCCGGTGACGGTAATGGCGTTGAGGTAACAGATGCTAAAATTGCGTCAATTTTTTCATCAGAACTTTGTATCGATAATTTACGTTTTTGAGCTGCTTTAATTGTGACGGGTTGAGTGGCTGCCATCACATTCAATTGATCTTTGTACGAATCTTTTTTCAACAGATTAGACAAATCATAAACGAAATCTTTGTTAACCGTTTTAATGCGATTTCGAACTGGCCTTCGAACAGCCACATCCTCAGATCCAACAACACCGCTGCTAGTACTTTCTATTGAATTAGCAGAATCGGTTCGTGCCCATTTATCCGAATGAGGTTGATTGGTGGCTTCGACTTTCTTTACAATCTTTGACCGCCGACGTCGTTTAATTGCTATAATATCGCTATTTGGTAAAGTGTCATCCTGAAAGTCTACATTATTTTCTACATTTATATCTGAGATGTCCAGAATTTCTTCCTTAACTGTAGCGTTAACGTCAATGTCATCAATTTGAACGAAACTATTGGCCTCACTATCCACCGTCGAATCGGGAACAAAGTTCGGGTCCAACAATAGTTGTTTCTCGTTAAATTTCATCAGAGCTTCGGTAACGGCTGCCAGTTTCTCTTCGTTAAATTTATTCTTATCAATATCGATGAGGGCAACAAATTCGCTAATTACCTCCTTTTCGCCCTCCATATTATGGGCTGAACTTAAGTGATTTATTATGTCGATCTTCCGATAAGCCTTAAAATCACACAATTTGCAACCGAACTTCTTCTGTCGATAATGAAACATGGCCACGTGACGTCGCAAATTACTCAGGTTTGCAAATTTCTTCTCACAAATCGTACAATCGGTTGTCTTGTTCGGATCACAGGGAGGGGATTTCGAATGTGGTTTACGCATGGTGGTTGTCGGCAGCACAGCTGGTGTTGCTTTCGAAGATTCTTCTACCACCACCGAGTCTACAATGTCACTGTCAGTAACACTTATCACACAATCCCCATTTATCGGATCAGGTTTCAAGATATTTAAATTTCCATCATCATCCATGTTCCAATAGAGATCATCGTTCATGTCCATGTTTGGTGGCGGCGGTGGTTGATCCAGCAGTTGAAACATTTTTCGAGTACAATTACGTTTTCGTTTATTTTTAACCAACTGCTCGGCATTCGATTCACTACATTCAACTGACGTTTCCAATTTTATTTCGTCGGCCGCCAACAACTGCTTTGATTCAATTTCATCAATATTTTCCTGAACACTTGCCTGAATGGACTTTTCACGATTCACCATTGCCAAAAAGTGATCAATCGACGACGCAGAATCTTCATCGCCTGTACCATTGTTTGATCCATCACCACCACCGTTCAGATCAGATGGCGTAACCGATGAAGTCGTTGCTGCTGCCGCCGCCTTCTTTCCTTTTTGAGAACAATTTTTAGTGTGCGTTATGAGAGCGGCACGTCGCTCAAACGTTTTGGCACAAAATGTGCATATTGATGTAGCCTCAATATTTTCCAAATTATCGAGCCAATTATTTTTT
The DNA here is from genome assembly GCA_027564275.1 of Diadocidia ferruginosa. Taxonomy (NCBI): domain Eukaryota; kingdom Metazoa; phylum Arthropoda; class Insecta; order Diptera; family Diadocidiidae; genus Diadocidia; species Diadocidia ferruginosa. Next base: position 5,049 of record JANSTW010058656.1, read on the forward strand.
GGTGGTTCAGATGCTTTACTGTCCTGCTGCAGGCGGGCCAATTCTTGATTGGGGGCCTTGACCTTAACCTCATCGATTCGGGTACGCCGCCGAAATATGGCATCGCGCATCAGACGTATGCGTCGCATTGATTTTCTAAAAAAGAATGAGAATATCTGTAAATTTTATAAAAATCACTTTTGGTCAACGAGATGGACCGGATTTTCGATCCATATATTACATAACGTAAAATTTAAGGTTTTTTACCCCTAACCCCTGTAACAAATCCGTAACTAATACTGTATTACTAAGACCTTACTTCACAATTACCTAATAAAGCATTACAACCCTCCCCCTAATAAAAAAACAAATAAATAGAACCCTTACATCCGGATCTGCAAACTTTATAGGGGAGTAAATGAGGTGTCCTTACCGAACGACGATTTTAGGTACTTTCCTGATTTAAAAAAATATATGGGGAAAGCTTACAATCAATTGGAAAAGATTCCTCTATGCTGGGCGGAGGAGTGAGGCAGACACAGACTTTTTTGACTTTTTTCCAGACCCTTGCATATATCTAATTTGTTTTCTACAATTAGTTGCAAGTAAAGTAAACCCCACTAAACTGTTTATAGTAAAACCCATTTAACTATTTCCCCTTAAAAATTATTAAAGCAAAAAATCTAAGAATGTGGTATTTAAATCGCACCGATTCTCCTCCCTCACAGAAAATGGTTTGTTTATAAAATACGATTTTTACCCCATTACTTTGCCCTTAAGGTCAAATCCTTCTGAATTATTTCAAATACCTTTCAATTGATGCCCTATACCTCTAAAAAAAATATTTTTTCTGAAATGTTCACCTAACTTTAACCCTCAAGAAATTTTCTAAGTCTGGAAAGGGAATGGATTTTTTCCTATTACAAATTGAAAAGGCTAATTTGGGTAAAATAAGGATTTTTTGCAGTAATAGGGGAGCACTTTATGAAGTTATAGTTGAACGTTATCATTTTTTATGCCCTGAAGCATTTGATTTTTCAGTATTTAAAGTTTAAACCCTCCCAAGGTTAGGCGATGAAATAAAACAAATAGGGGGCATTCTAATAACAAAAAAATATGGGGAAACGCGACCTTTCGGAAGGGTAAAAGTTAGAAAGTGCTTTTATATAAGCGGAAAACGAGGAAATGGAAAGTGATTGGTATCATATGTAATTTGAAATACCTACAAACTTGCAGTCAATGGAAAAACTATGCTGGGTGGAGGAAAGGGGACCGTAATTGTATTTTTAGATTGTTTTATGCCCGTTGCATATTCCAAATTTATGTATAATTGTTAAACATAAATTTGGGACAAAGCAAAAAATATATGGTTTTTGCACCCCACCTTAAAGCCTTCCCTCTGCCCTAAATGGTTTATTTTTTCTTAATTTTTTTATTCGGCATTTCAAATACTTTTTATATGATACGAAACACTCCTTACTTCTGTCCCCTCCCCAAACAAAATGGAATGACCTTTAAGGAACCCTGGCTGGGGTTATAATCGCCAAAGTGTAACTGCTCCTAAACGAGAATTAGGAAAATAAGATTACAGGAAAAAAAAATTGTTTGAAAGAACGAGTCCTTTCTCCCCTGAACGTTACGTAATATATGGACCGAAAATATCTTTTTCCATGAAGGCTTTTTTTAGCACCTCGCGGAACCAAAAAAAAAACGGTACTTTAGAGGCACTTACTTATGATCATTATTTAAATGACGTATCACAGCCGATGGTTGCAAAAATGTCTGTATACACGATGGACACGGATAAACATACGTTGAGGGAATATGTTTTGCTTTGATATGCAATTTAAGGGTTTTTTCTGTTGAGAATTTGGAATGACCTAAAACGAAACGAAATGATTTAGAATTTCATTTAAATTTTTCTATCGAACTTACAAATTTCACAAGCGTATTCCGATGACTGTGGTGTGAATGTGTTTGAAATGTGAGTGGTTGTTCCATTTGACAATTGTAATTGTTTTCTATCTTCTAGAATTGCTGCCTTACCATCCGGCCCCAATACCGTCTTATCATTTAGCAATAAATTATGAACTTCATTTATCTCCTCTTTAATACTGTCGGTGTTCGGCTCTTTTTTGATTGTTTGAAAAACAGCAATCTTACTGGTTCCCAACTTGTCCAACTGTAAAATGTGTTTGCGCTCGACAATCTCATCTTGTGTCAAATTTTGTTTTGCCTGATCGTACAGATCATTCAATTTGATCATACGATTTGTTTGTTCTTTGCGTGCCAATCGTTCAATTATGCTGCCTAAATCTTTAACTGCATTTTTATCTTTACCCACTTGCCCTCCACCATGGTCGGCTTGTATAATTGTTGAAATGTCCTGGTCGATACAACCACCGTCATGATGGAAGTGAAAGTGTTGAGCTGAATTAAATTTTGCTTTGCAGTAAATTCGCTTGTGACTAATAAAATTGGCTAAACTTCTAAATATGTTACGACAAGCTTTACACTCATAAATAATATCACATTCGTTGGCTAATAGTTTTCTTATCTACAAAAAAAATATGTTTCAGAATATTTTCGTCAATAAATCAGAAAAAAAACTAATCACTACCTCATCAGTACCATCTTCATAGGCCTTGATGGCCTCATGAAATCCAGTTATCGACGTTTGTATTGGCTTTCGTAAAATACTTAAGTCATGTGGACCACCAGCACTACTCGATGATGAGGATGATCCAACACCACCACCACCTCCGCCAACACCAAATGCATCCGATGTATCGGAACTATTTTGATTTATTGTTATTTCATGAGAACGAGCCTTCATGTTTATCTTGTACAAATTTTAACACTTTCTAATTAAATTTTTAATTAACACTTGACACACTTTGAAACATTTTTTTAATTTTAAATTATTTTTGGTTTAAGTTTATTTTATTTATTACAGAGAGATTAGAATATTCTGAAATAAAAATAAACAATTTTTATAATATTGATAAGATTCCAGTATATCTAAATAATGATGACGATGATAAAATATTATTATAAGTTCAATGAATAAAAATAATATTAATCGATGAAAGTGAAAAACAATTTTCACACTGTGCGTATATTATAATTATTGTGTAGTTAATTTGAATCAAAATTTGTATATGGTTGCAAGAATTGAAATATTCTGGCTACTAATGTCTAATATATTTATAGAAAACAAAAACTGTGCAAATATATTTTACTCCTAAACGAAACTGTTGAACAAAATATATTAATTATGACTCGAAAAGCTTGCTCATCATGGATATATATATATATATAAATCTATTTAGGTATTTGTATATATTGCTTCTTGCTAATCATAACAAAATGCTAATAATAATTGGTTTCCTAACTGCTCAGTGTAGTGATGAATGCTGACTGATACAATAAAATTCTTGCATCGGCCGGGAATCGAACCCGGAAAAAAACAATCAAGTAGGCTATAAAGCCTAATACAAATGATGTAGCTTACAATAAAGATAAGAAATAGACGTAGAGAAATAAAATTATTACAGAATAGTTTTAAAAGGGCCTCCTGTAGTAACTCACCTTACCCACTGGATCAGCAAAAATATTGCCTGTGCAAGTTACTGATAAGATAACACACCACCGCGCCATCTAATCAACGGTTTTTTGGTGCTCCTGAACAAATTGTATTTTGGATGATAGGCGAATTTCTTGTTTAACCCTCGATATGCTTATATTTTTTGTCCAATTTTACAACAAAAAATCGTAATGGGAGAACTCCCACCTCTTTGACATGGAAACATCGAAGTATGGGACCACTATAAAAACTCATACACAACAAAATTTGGTACAATCCGTATACCGTTGATGTAAAACTTGCTTGCAGCTGGTATTTTGCGGACAGACGGATAAACAGAAACTTTTTATTTTAGTTTTTCTGAATAATAGGGCATAAAACGTAAAAAATGGATCCCGACAATTTGTCCATTTAAATTTAAATTAAGGGTAGCACTATTAACATACAAATTTCATATGTGATATCAGTGGCGTATTTAGGGGGGGGGGGTGTTACATATTATGTTAAATGGGAGAGATTTTTTCAATAACAAAATACATATAAATGACGAAAAAAAATTATATAGTAACCATCTCTATATAAATAGTTGCCACACTTCAAAGAAATCCCTCTCTTGATTGAGTGTTCTCATTCTCTGCCTTTTTGTAGCCGATGCGTAGGGATCTTAATCATTGCATTAATACAGCAGCCGATTCACTCGCGAGGGCCTACGCATCGGTTGACCGATAATATGATCAATTCTACAATTATACGAATCACCTTTTTACTCAAAATTTGGCGTATGCAATATCAACTCGAATATCAGTCAACAACACATAATTTCAATTGAAACATATTTTTTGTAAATGTATTTTATAGGCTAGGCACCCACAACCCCTTTCATGATTAACCAAAAAAAAAGTGTTATTTTTGGTAACTTCAGCCTTTTGACACAAACATAGAAGCGAACAAAAGCGTCAATGTTCCCATTGAAAAACCAAAATTTTTTGTGATGGTAATTTAAACTTCTCATATATTAATTAATAAAGGGCTAAAAAATGTTACCATAAAATTTGAATACATTTATCGGTCAATTTTAAATTTGACTATGATTTGTAATAAATTGTTTAGCTATTTTTTTCTAAAATACCATCGTAAATGTTTGTGTTGTTAGTAATTATTAACCAAAAATATCGCTGCGCGGCAATTCTACCTTATTAGTTATTACTTTCATAAATCTCAACCTATGTGTGCGTCTAAACAATCAGCGCTATTTATGTTTATAAAAATGTAATAACTGGCACATGCTTTCAATTTGAGCTTTCTGATGTAAAATAAATCAACGAAATATTAATACTATACATATCGACACAAGATTAAAAAAGTTTCCAAGTAACTGTATTTCGCTAGTCTATAACGGTTGCTATGCAAAATAAATTGGATAGTAGAGACATGAAAAAATGCAGCGGAAAAACAGCCTCATCGATGACCCTGTATAAAGAAAGTTTTTTAATAGTAGATGGATTTGGAGTTTTTAAGTTAAAGGTTAAGGGGGACTCTCATAGATTCTTTTTTGTAAAAATCGACGAAAAATCAGTAAACGGATTTGGACAAATTTTGGTGGGAATGAGTTTTTAGTAATCCCACACTCTCGGATTGGATTTGGAGTTTTTAGGTCAAAGGTTAATGGAGGCCCTATATGATTTTTTTAAATGACCGAAAAATGTGAGCATGCGTATAGAACGTTTTTACCCGTAACCGGATTTGACCAAATTAAGGTAGAGGGGCCAGTTTTTAATGATCCCATACATTGGGATTGCTTTACTATACTCTGTAATTCTATTTGAGGTCATTAGGTTAAAGACGAGAGGCCTTTCATCTTATTTTTTGTTGTTGTAATTGTAAATATCTATTATAGTTCACACCTGTTGTTTAAAAATGTGGACTAATAGAGAATGTTTTGGTTTGTGTCAGTTTTCAAATGATAAAATATAGTAAAAGCAGCATACCAATTATACTCGGGGCTCTCGGACCGATTTTTTATAAATTAAATAATAAAAATAAATAAAAAAAAAGCTCAAAATTGTCGAATACTCGACTCTATTTGGAGTGTTGTCATGATCTAGCACTGTCCACTGGTCTTATTTTTTATTGATCGGTGGTCGGGTTTTTATACTATATGAGGAACCTTATGTGTTGGTATCATTACGATATACATATTGACTTGAACATTGTTATCACTTAACATATATTTTAATATTTGCACAGATTTGGAAAAAATATTTGAACGCAAAAAAACATTTTTATTATACATAGTTTAGTTACCTACAACCATGGAGTTTATATAGAAATATAATATAATATACTAATACATCCATGCTTACAACAGATATTAATGTAAAAAACAAATACCAAATCATCGAAATAAACCATAAAAATTTTGCGAAACAAAAAAAACCAATAAAAATTAAATGCTGCAAATAAAATTGCAAAGATATCTTTTACAACTTGTGCACTTCCGTTTCAATCGATGCAGCATATTAGAGATATATCAATAAAATTTAGATAAAAATATTGCGAAGGAACGAAAGAAAATATTATACAAATACGGATTTCCACAATTTATAGAAAACACAAAATTTAACAATAATATGCTACACGTTGTCTTGTACAACATTAACGAACTTTGTTGAAACTAAAAATAAAAGTTTTATAATTGAACATATTATCTTAAACGATTGCAGATGATTTAATTTGGAGGACAACGAAGCAAGTGTTTAAAATTTAAAACATCTGTCTTGAAAAGTAACATGCGATTATGTATTGGGATAAATTATAGAGAAAGAGCTTTTAATTATATATAGACGAGGTGGCCGAGTGGTTAAGGCGTTGGACTGCTAATCCAATGGGCTCTGCCCGCGTGAGTTCGAATCTCATCC
>JANSTW010058667.1:0-11529 GCA_027564275.1 Diadocidia ferruginosa
GTTTTAACACTTTTTTTTAATTTAATTAAAACCACACTTTCCCCAAAAAAAAAAAAAAAAAATCAGACTGAGTCAATTAATTATAAGCAAGTGACGTCCGTTGAAAATTCACTATATTATCAAAGAAAATTTATAATATTATAAATTTTCTTTTATATTATAGTGAAACCAATAGACCGCGGTTGATTAAAATTTCAAATTTTTGTGTTAAAAATAGTTTTATAGAATGTTTTACAAAATGAAAATAAATATTTTAAAATATTCATGCACTTGCGTACGTGTTAAAATGTCAGGCAACGAATAGTTAATATGCAAATTTAACCATAATATGTACATAATATTATAACGTAACTTTATCTTTGAAATTAAATCTCAGAAATTTAAATTTTTCTTTTGTTAAAATTCTAAAGATTATACTCTCTTGTAAAAAGTGATAATTTTCACAAAAATTATAATCAGTTTTCTTTATTTTTTTAGAAAATGAACAAGATATTGTGTCATTGGACCGTTGCAGTTGATCAACCAACTGTTTATAATTGAAAAATATGTAAGAGCATAATATATTGGAACTTGAGGAGAATTATAGGACTTTCTTAACAAAATTATGCATGATTTTAAATGGACAATAGACAAAAAGAAGGTAAATTTTAAAAAATTCTAATCCTATAAATAAATAATAAGAATAAAAATAATTTAGTATCGTCTATAATTTCGCATATTTGGCTAAGATCTTATTTTTTTTATATGTTAAAAGTGTTTTTTTTTATTTTTATTACATTTTTTATATGTTTCTGGTGTTTCACATTGCCTGTTCGCAATTCGGATTGAAAATTTGAATGAATTCGCGCCAACCGTTTAAGTGTTTTAATTTAAAATGTTATAGGTGTGTATATGAGACACGGTTGTATCTGGGGCATCTTTTAGACTTAGTAGTTAAGTTATTGATCCTTAAAAATATAACCGAAATCGAATCTTATTGAAAGCAGGAACTCATCAAATTGTTTTACAACCTTTGGGCGAAAAACCTTGTAATATATTTGTTCTTATATAATTGATTTCGTTGTTATAATATATAAATAGGTGTATAACTTGATTCCAAAAAAATATAATAATACCGATTACTTAATTCTATAAATATGAAATATCTATATTATAGTTAGTCTATCCATTATACATATTATATCGTGCACATTGTATACAATTATACAAAAAAAATATTGGTAAATATTTACATTATTTTTTCTAATTTTGCTAAAACTTACAGTATGTATATACTAAATATTATACATTCTATAATATACACACTAAATAATTAGTATTATGCCTTTGTACAATGTATACCTAATGTTATATACTAATTGCGATTTAGCATTCTATATATAATAATTGTTTACAGAAAAATTATTTTTTAACAATTATATATTATGATACACTAATAAGAGACTCTAATAATTTATGAAAACAGTTAAATAATGTTCAAAATTAATGCTAATTTACTCTAATAAACTTTTATATAAAAGCGATTTGTAATAAGATCTAATTTAGGTTTAACAAGCATTTAATCATCGCATATGGTTAGAGGAAAGCTGACGATATGTATAGAAATTAAGATTTGTTAAAAAAAATTAGTTTCTTGCCTTATTTGAACGAAACTTTATTGATGTTTATTTATATTATAATAAATAAATTATGTATAGAATATATAGACGCTAATTTATAGCTTAAACAAATCTGATCGCCTGTATAACATATATTATTAATAAGTTAAAAGCCGTCCCACTGATCACAAAAAAAATATGACCTATGTACGAGTAGGTGACGACAATCAACCCACTCAATCCACTCATTGCTAAAAGGCATGCTAGGGGTAATCTAATTACAATAATCTTAGGAAGTCATATAGAACGCTTGTTAGACGTCTTAGAAGTGTTATAGAAGTCTTGAAGCTATATGAAAATGAAAGCTCTTGAACAAAATATTATCTGTGGAGGAGGTAACCTTGATAAACTTATAGATTTTGGAAGTTATAATATGTCAGTCTTATGGAAGTCTTCAAAACTCTTCTTGTCTTGTAAAGGTCTTACGGAAGTCGCATGAAAATTTTCTAGAAGTCTTTCGGAAATCTTGGAAGTCTTATACAAGTCAAGTTATTGGAAATGGGAAGTCTTTGGGAAACGATTTTGTGAAGTGGTTACCCTCTCGGCTCTCACATTGGTAATTCAATGAATATCATGGTATATTATTGAAATAAAAGGGTTAAAATGGGATATATTATGTTCCTTCCTGCAATGAAGTTGAAAAAAAATGTTGTGTGCTCCAAAAAGGGAGGTTTGAAAAAAAAAGTTTGTATGCTCCAAAAGGGAGGTTGAAAGTAAGAAAATGTAAGTAAAACTCATGGTTCGAGGTGTTGATTTTGAAGCACAATTACGAACTCAGAACATCGATATTTGTCGGCAGAGGTATATTTGAAACGAGGACGTTTCTTGTCTGAAGGATGGAGGAATGTGATGGCCCGTTTAATGTAAAAACACTAGACGATTCATCACTGACTTTATAATTATAACATTCTATTGCCAAATAATTAAATTAAACTTGTTGCGGAATTACAATGGGGTATTTAATATAAATCCAGAACAATATATTGTTGAAATGTATTGGCAAATAATTAAAAAAAAGCTTATTGCAGTTTTGCGGAATTGCATAGGTTCATTCCAGCTCATGATATGGTTTTTGGGTCAATTAAAATTATAAATAGTCAATAAAATATGTAATTGTAGTCAGTTGTATTTTGTTGGGGAATAGATTTTGTTAGTAATTGAAGTTAAAATTTTAATTTAAAAGTTTAAATTGGGAAGTTGTTAATAATTAGTTAAGTAAAAATTGTAAAGTCATTGTTAAATTGTTTAAAATAAAGTGAAAATTACATTAAAAGTACAAATAAGTGTTGCGTTTGTGGTATATTACGGTTTCCTACAATCAACTGAATCTGGCGGTAGCTTGGGCTATCATAATTATAGTTTCGAGTAGACATCGTTTATAGATTATAGAAGCTTATTTCTACATATTCAGGACCTATACAATACGAGTCCCATTTAAAAGCAATTTCTATTCTTTTTTAAATTTCGAAAATGAGCCAGGGGCCAAAAATCTTAGGTATAGATGGATGTGTAATATATAAGTTATAAAATAGTTCACAAATATGCGATTTTGATTCTGGATTATGTGTTTAAATTTGTATTAAAATATTTTCTCATTTTAGACAATTACAACAACCACCACCTATTACCCAATATGGCTACTCACAACAATTTTGCTACTAATATCATTAGTCGCTGGCCGAACATTCGATGAACAAGCAATACCAAATGTGATACAAACTACCGTTGCCACTCATACAACACCACCACCCAGCAACTATTCAGAACTTCAAACAAATACGTGTTTTTATGCAGAAAGTGAACTGTGCTATATGCCTCGAGATACGGAAGTTTGCAAAGAATGTTTTCCCCATCCAACAATACCGAATTCGTTGGTTTGTTGCAATGTTACAGACATTGAGAAGTCAATATCTTGTGTGCCGAATCCAACCACGGATAATTCGTCATATTGGGTAAATTTACACATACGAAATGCGACACTAGACGAACTGGATATTCCGAATAAATATTCAAAACGTTTAGATTCGCTGGCGGTGACCGATGGAAATATCAATAAAATCACGAAAGAATTTACAAAATTCTCGTCACCTCAATGCATAAATATTTCGAATAACAATTTATTCTCATTATATCCACGTGCCTTCAAAGAGTTGCTTCGCCTGCAAATATTGGACATATCACATAATAATTTGTCAACTATGCCAAGCCTGCAAAGTATACCGACAAATTTAACGTTAGACATAAGGTAAACGAGAGATGATTTAATAAAAAACGCGACTTTGAAAAAATCGTATCAATTATTGGTATAACATCTTGGGTCTCTATACCAAAGAAGGGCTTAAAAAGTTGCATTCTAGCTCAGCTATCATACCGAATTTACTATTTCATATAAACAAAAATACATATCCCAAGAAACATTTTTGTAAAATTATAATCTGGCCTTTTTTTCTTCAGCGAAAAGGGCGAACAAGGACAAAATTCAAAATTTCTTCGTTTCTTTTGTAATTTTTCAATGGTTAGAATATGGTTTATTCAATAAACAAATATATAAAAATACGAATTTTAATTAATTTGGGAGGAAGATTGAAAATTCTTCAGATGATAAGTCGGATTGTCCTGCACTGTGGACCCAAAATTTTCATTATTTCAATTCGAATTTATTCAAAATTTCGGTTTTTACAAAAAATCTTATTAGCTACTGAGTCGATTGTCTTATAAATAAATGGTAAAATTGCCTATTTTTAGGGGCAATCATGGAATGCTGTGTAAATCTGTGCTGGACTTAATTGAACGTGGTGGTTTTCATTTTGTTGATCCCGACTCAACCTATTGCCTATCGAATCAAACGTTTACTTGGTTTAATTCAACCGACACTATGCCATTAAGTCAATTACATCGTATGAAACAATTACAATCGGAGTGCCCCTATATACCGGGCTATGGCAATTGTACGTGCGAAGCGGAACAAATGACCTACAAGGTAATAAATAATTTAAGACCTTTTATGAAATAATTTTGTTTAGTTAATTAAATTCAATTAAAAATTAAAGAGTTTGAATGTTAACCAATTTAAAATTTAAGAACAGGCTAATCGGTCAATCTGGATGGTGTTATCTAACTCTACTGACGCCTAGAAATAATGCAACTATTTTAGGTATTAATAAAGATGCAATATTTTGAAAGGCTCAGGCCAAAAATATTCTCTTTTCGTTGACCGATTAGCCTGTTGCTAAATTTTAAAGAGTTTTTCTATATTGACAAATGAATTAATCGTTAAATTGTTTTTTAGCAACAAGAAGAAGAAGAAGGTCCACATTTAATTTTTGCCGCAAAAGTGGATTGTTCTGGCTTGGGATTGACAGCTTTACCTGACAAATTGCCCGTAAACACATTATTTTTAAATGTGTCCAACAATAATGTGAGTTTTTTTAAGATGGAAATTCAAATTCAAAATAAATTCATTATAGATAACAAGTCTGTCACGATTGATGGGTGATACATATCAACATTTATGTAAATTAGATGCAGACGATAATCAAATTACGTCAATTGCCGATTTAGAAGGAACACAATTGATACAGAATTTTGTTACATTGTCGCTAAGACGAAATAAAATAAAATCGGTAGGAAAATGTTGTTAAATTTAAAATTTTGTTCATAACTGTGGACATTCTATAGATTCCGATTTATGTTCTATCAAACTCATTGGATAAAATGCTCGACGGAAGGCGTCTCTATTTGGAAGGGAAACATTTACATTGTGACTGTAATTCGGCAAAAGTTTTAAAGGTATTTTTGTGTAATATTTGAAATTATAAAGATTATTACTTAACATCACATTTTAGATTTGGCTACTAACTCGCCAAGCTCAGATAACCGATGCCGATAAAATCGTTTGTGAAAATTTGAATCAAAAAGTTCTTGATTTGTCTGAAATGAAATTGTGTCAATCACAGCACGATTGGACTGACTATATATTTGTTCTAATAACGGCTGAAATTTTCCTATTAATTGCTTTAATTTTGAAAGTTTCATATGACTATTGGATATTCAAAACGGCCGGCTATTTGCCATGGCCAGCAAGTAAAATGCCTAAATTACCATGTGATTGGTTGTGTGAATCGTAAAATTATTTTAAATGTTATTTATATTTTATAAGAAATGATTTACAATACAATTGTGAACCTTAACTACAGATATTAATGAATTTTCCTTGTTGTGGTTGATGGAGACAATTACAACAAAAACAAAGATACAAAAACGACGAATCAGAACTGGTGCCCATTCTACAACTGGTTCAATAGAAGTAAAAATTAGAATGGAGCGAATTTTGTGTTTTTAGTCTGATGAATAAATAATACGTTAGAATTTTGGCTAGTATAAATTTACAAAAGCTTAGCATTTAGTAAAACTCTTAAATGTTACTTGCATTACTAATACAATGTGAACGTTTAAGTATAAGATCTCATTTACAGGTTTTCAGTAATAGTGTCATCCACAAAATGTGCTGAAGATGTTTGAATAAACTGATATGGTACTATATGACTGTTTAAATAACCAGATTTTTGGGATATAATTTCATATACAACAACAATATCCAATATTCAATCAAAATAATTCGGATGAATTATTAGAAAATATAGTTGTTTTTGGCCTATAGATATGATTTTCTATATCATCATCGTGTCCTTTACTCCAAAGCGTGGGAGCATAGGGACCATTTTACCCTTTTTTTTCTATATAGTGTTAAAAAACTTGTATAAAAAAATCTACAAAACACTTTACAACGTTAGATATTTTTTATGTTAATATTTTAAAACAGGCTAATCGACCCACTAATTTAGTTGAGAATAGTTTTACTTTGAATTAGACCGATTAGCCTGTTTTTAAATATTAACATATTTCAAATCAACGGTTGAAAAAAAGTAAAATTATTAGATATTTTTTGTTTGTAAATTTATTTTTCACAATTTCAATTAGTTTTTTTTCTTTTTTTTACTCGCATCATTGCCGGCCGCATCATTTGATTTTCTTTTTTTCCTTAACATTGGGCCCGAATTTTTACTCTTAACTCCATTGCCAATTTTTAGTTTCCTACCAGCCAGGGGTTTGCCAGCTGTTGCTGCTGCTAGTGTGGCGGCAGTTTTCCTAAATTTCTTCGGTCTTTTGCTAATGTCTTCGCGTTTTTCCTTCTCCTTTTCCAGTTTTCGTAGAGCCTTTTTCGAATGGTCTTTCATGGCTAGCATATATTCGGGCACATAACAACCAGAATTTTTCATAATTTTTGCAACACTAAAAGTGAATAGAAATAAACTTTTTAATTTTTTATTCTGTTCCAAATTAAAGCTAAAAATAGATAAATAAATCGTATTTATTACTAACCTTTTTAAATGGATTTTATCACTTTGTGTAAAATATGTGATTGCTTTTCCTTGTCGACCGGCACGTCCAGTTCGGCCTATCCGATGAATGTAAGAAATTGCAGATGGTGGAAAATCATAATTTACAACTAAGTTAACACCCTTAAAATCGATGCCTCGGCCAATAATCTCGGTACATATTAAAACCCACACCTTTCCTTCGCGAAACGCTTGGACCACATCGTCTCGCTGCTGTTGTGTGCGATCCGAATGAATAACGTCAATATTTATGCCATCGTATAATAGTTCGGTGTACAATTGTTGAGCTCGATCCTAAATTGATTTTAAAGTTTATTTTTCTCTCACTTTCACACAGTTATCACACTGAACAATATTACATAAAATCTGATTAAGACATTTTTCTATAATCGGAATAATGTGGTTGGACGTACTGAGAATCAATAAAGGGGGTTTTATCATCATATCCTTTAAATTATAAAAACAAACATACATATTTTATTTGTAATTTAGAGAAAGCAATAACTTGAAATATATAGACACTGTCAAAAAAAGGTATTCTGTCGAGGCAGTCTCCCGAAGTGGGTATATCATCTGACAAAACTACTCTAGACATCGACTTTCTTTGATACATTGTCGGAAGAAAGGTGAGGATCGGGTATCTTTTTCCAACGTTACTTTGCAAATTTTCCATGCTTTCGTACTTGGCAAGGGCAGCTATATTGATGCCGGAATTATCACAGTGGAATTTAAACCTCTTCTCCGATAACAGAAGCGGCTATTAGAAATCCACTCACCGAAAATAACGAGGAGTGCAAACCTTTTAAAAATTGTTTGGTTAATGAAACTGTAGAGGATAATGAAAAAGAAGGTAAACTGGTAAGGATATTACATCATCGGTTCGAACCAAGCCGACACAAGCCACTTTCTCTTTCTCGTAAAGATAGTCAAGTGGGTTTTCGCCGGGTTAACCCTAAGACGGTTTGCGTTGCACTATTCTTCAACGATGCCAAGGGCCGTATGCATTTTACTGTAGACATACCTTGTACCTGAGCCCGGTATCAAAATTGAGATGTAATCTGCATAACCTTGAGTAAAAATACCCTCAGTATGCAGCCTTTCAACAGTGAGTCCAATAGCATACACCATGTTTGCTCGCTGCATTACACAAAGCATCAAAGGTGGCATTATCAAACGATCCTTCGAAGTCATAGAAAGCACCTAGAGCCAAGTTAGATTCTCCGTACGAGCTCGTGAAGAGCGGTTTATCTCTTTGGTAAGCATGCTGAGGTAGATGCAAAGGTTGACACATTAAAGCGTCATCTCTTATGCATCTGTCGATTAGCCTCTGCATACTCTTCAGAAGAAAAAAGGTCAAGCTTATGGGTCACAAATTTAGAATCCGTATAGATGGGAATGAAAACAACGCTCACGTCCGCCATAATGTTGGAATGTATCCCATCACCAAGCAGGACCTGAAAATCCCTTCGAGAAATGGACCAGGCGATTTATACAGATCAAAGGATTGTATTGTCCACTTAATCTTCGAATGGGTTATTACCTTTCTTGCTATGACCGAGTCACGACGACCTGGCGAGTGCACGAAGTTCTCCGGAGAAACTCCCTTCAAGCTCATCTCTTTTATGAGACAGCCTGAAAATGTGTTTTCAGTAGAAATTCATGTGCTTCAGCCTGTCAGTACGGTTTTTTTTAAGGATCCTTATCAACCTAGCCGTGTACCTTGTGTTGTCCATACTACTTGTGAAATACTTATAAGCATCCTAACTGCTTTTGTGAATCAGCCTCTTATAATTACTTTGAAACGTTTTGTATCTTGCCCAGTTAACCTCTAGACACTTTCTTAGGGCTTATGAACTATGCCCAGATCATAATTCCACAACGGATCAGTGACTTTTTGGTTTTGTTTAGAGGGAATGAGAACTCAAACGCAGCTATCATTGCAGATGTTAACTGCCGGCTTCTTCATAAACCGCCTCAATAAAGATTAAAGCTCCTATCAGTACCCGTCTTAATCGGTTCTTTTGGGATTTCGGAACGGAGGGTCGACCGGTCGGCCAGCCCCGATAAAGAAATCGATGTAGCTCACTTTCCATCCCGTTATCTTGCTGGAGATGATGATTCTAAATAACTGATCTTTACTGTTGTGAGATCACGACTTGAGAGATCAGTAAGCAGAACTGATTCTAGTCCCCTGACAACAATGTTCGGGGATTTTCTACACTGCTTTTATATAACACATTGGATCCACCGTTATTTAAGACACCGATTTTATTAAATAACCACGGTTCCTGAACCTAATGTTACAGGTTAATCTAAGTTACCATAATTCCGTTCATTATTGGTGAATCTAGGCGGCTCTTTTACTCTAACTGTTTTTTGTCCGATTATATTAATTTTGATTTTTTCAAAAAACTGATTAAGGCAGTGTCAATCGATTTAACTTAATTTTACGAACTGTTTATCTGCTTGACAACCTTGAAGATGAAAATGTTTGAGAGTATGTGTCGATTATTCCATTGATTACATCTAATTCAAGCCCTTCATTGACTTGATTTTAAATTACAGAATTTACGTACGAAGGAGGGAGAAACCACTTACCTTGCTATCTACAAATACCAAAACCGGTGGATTCAATCCCTTTCGTATTAAATCTCGAAAGGCTAACAATTTTCCATCTTCTGTACCGACAAACAGCAATTCTTGTTCCACAAGATCTGTAGCCACATTTCGTTGACCAATTGAAACATGTAAATAATCCTGTAGATTTTTACGGCACCATTTTGCCACAGGATTTGTCCACGTTGCACTAAACAATGCAACTTTTTTTCTTGGATGAGTACAACCTGTGTAGATTTTATCGAATTGTTCACGGAAAGAATTTTTGCCTTCTTCAAATAATTTATCGGCTTCGTCAAGAATTAACCATTTTACACTAAAAAAATGAGAAATTAAAACAAATTTAATTGAAAATCAACGATTATACTTTTCTAAATCTAAAACTGGCGGCTCTTGATTCAGTAGGTAACAAATCCGATTTGGCGTCGATATCAAAATATCAAATTTTTTATTACTTTTGTCGCCAAAACGTTGTTCGGCTTGATTTATTTTGCTCAGTGTATGAATACGTATGCCGATGTCATCGACCAAACGTAAACATTCACGTTGGGTTTGTTTGGCCAATTCACGAGTTGGACACAGTATTACGGCACGAAATCCTTTAGACTTGGGTTTCCTCAGATCTCGTATTATTGGCAATAGAAAAGCGGCCGTTTTACCAGATCCCGTTGGCGCACATGCCATTAATGAGCGTCCCTGTAAGAATTTATTGAAAAAGAAGTTGGAAGTAAACGAATTATTTATACTTACGCTGGACATTGCAGGTACGGCTTGCATTTGAATTGGCGTTGGTGCAGTATATCCACAACTAAATAAATTGTCGATAATTTTTGGTGATATTCGATAGATTTCCTTAAATTCCGAAAATGTGTCTAGAGGATCTGGCACATTTTTACCCTGTACGTGAATCTGATACTTTTTGCGAAGTTTATTTATCTAAAATACAGAGGGTAAGCCAATTTTTATTTAATTTCTCACATAAATACCTTTTCTGCTTTTAATTCCATCAATCGGCTTTCGGTCAGTGGTTTTTTCTTCTTTTTCTTAATGTGGGATTGAACCGGAACATCGTCGAATAAGCGGAGACCGCCAACACTTCCGTCTTTATCATCTTCGACATCACTTTCTTCCTTAATTTCGACATCAGATGAATTAGGCGTTTCATAATTTGAATAACATTCGGTGTCTGTTTCTTCCTTTATTTCAATTTCTTTTTTAATATCGGCCTTATTATCTTCAGCCGGACCATTCTAAAAAGGAATCTTTTTCAAACGAAAATATACAAAAATAAAATAAATACCTTGGCACAATTTAATGGATATTTTCGCTTTGATTTAAACGTTGCTCCACAAGTCAGTGCATTAAAGAGGCTAAATGTATCGACCATTATAATTATTAATTATTAATTAATAAATTATTATTTTAATTTAAATTACAGATTTTGAGGCCGATAACCAATAACAAGTTAACATAACCTCAAATTTTTGGTAAACACATGTATTTTGTACCCTTTTTCGTTTTCCCCTTTATTGTTATGTTTTGAGCTTGTAAATTTTTCCGCAAGGAGCGGAATATGCGACTGTGTTCAGTGGAATGCGTGCGTTGTTTTGTAAGTGAGGCGCTGCTTTAAAAAACCATGTAAGTAACAATTTGATATTATCGTTGCTTGCTTGGGTCAATAAAGGAAAAGGAAAAAAAATACAATTTGAAATAATATTTTGAATTCTGTGTTATTTTTTTTTGTCAAATGTTTATATTGGTGTGATGATTTTGTATGTGATAGGGCATTTTTGTCGCACATGCGACATCAAAAATAACGCAAGTTTGGGTAGAATGTCGCATGATGATTACTCAGT
>JANSTW010058678.1:0-21670 GCA_027564275.1 Diadocidia ferruginosa
ATATAATTTAAAACTTTTAAAACTTTTTTATATTTTTAAAATGGCGGATTGACCATATCTCAAAAACTAGAGCTGCTAGAAAAAAATGTGGTTGCCATTTTCGAATTCAGCGACCCCAAATTACCCTAAACCGATTTACAAAATTCTGGAAAAATTTTCAGTGTTGACTAGTGTTATTATGTGAGTGTCCTCTGGATGGAAATATTATATAAATATTTCAACCGGGTTTGAATTAAATGCAAATATGGAAATGGAAATGTTCTCGTATACCCAGAACTATATGGAATACTACAAATAATAACATAAAGTTTTGAGAATATTTTAATAATAATTAATAGAGTATTGATTTTAATCTCATTTTGAAACAATATGTTTTCATTAGTTTTTCAAATAAATTAAATTATCATTATTTCAATCGCTTGCAATTTATCTGGAATAAATTGAATGGTATGCTAATTTATTCTAATTTAGCTAATTGACTATTTCATATCCATAGATATATGATGGACTCATATTCACAAATACATAATTTGCTGGCAAATAAACAGCATATAGGCTTCCTTAATCGTTAATCCTTATACTTGAAATTTTTTGATTTTCACCTAAATAGAAAATCAAGAAATCATCCGAGAGCCTCCAGCATAACACTGGGCTGCTTTTACTATCTTTTAACATTAAAAACTGACACAAATCATAATTTTCTCTATTAGTTTTATCGAAGTTTAACTACAACAAAAAAACTAAGATGGAGGTTGCTATAGTCTTAAACTGAGATACCCCAAGTGGAAACCCAGAGTATAGTATATATTTTTCTAACAAAATAATAATTTTTTTTTAAATCGGAGCATAAATGTCAGTGATACAAGGCAATAAATATCTCAATAGACGCCATCTTGAATAATTCGACCATTTTTTTACGGAAAATGCAAAAACTTTTTTAATATTAAGCTATACAATTCAAAAATGTTATAAAGATCGTCAATATTTGAGAAAATTATTAAAGGTTTTCATTTTTACCGCCATCTTGAATAAATAAAATAATTTAAAAAAATGTCATTAATTTTAACAATATTTTTTTAAATAATTTATTAATAAAGCTTTCTATATAATTTTTCACTTTTTCTAATTGCAATATTCTAGAAGCAATAATAATTATTCCCCCCTTTTAAACTTGCAACAACAACGCCACACCAGCCAACGTCCACTTGGCCGGCTTATCTTTTGTTTTCAAATTAAATGTCCACACATACGTTGGACCACGAGTTCTTGTCTTGTACACCGGACATTCGTACATATTTCGCAAATCCTGTTTATCCTGTGTTATTGCCCGCACATTAATGACTGGCATCGGTGGAAACAATTCTTTTAGGCGAGATTCTGTAATTATGCCTGATTGAATGTCCCATCTGGCACCTTCCATAAATAGCCCGTGTATGTAGGCGCCCTCTCTTGGTGCAGCACTTTTTTGAAAGGGAAAAATATTATTAACACATTAAAAGTGAAAATTTAAAACTCACGTAAAATCCTCCTTAGCCTTTTTTGTTACATCACAAACCAAACACATTTTGTCCAGCGGCAATTCATTTCGTCGAGCCGTACTTTGCATAATTGCCGTTAGCAGCGATTGAGGATTAAAGAAACCGGCCAACCATACAACAGAAGGTAACTAAAAGGAATTTTAAATGCGGAGACTAAAATTATTTTTTATTGAAATTACCACAAAATCTGTAGACCATGTTTCGAGTTCTCGAAGTCGCATTAATAAATCGACAAACCATGAGGTTAGGCCAAGCAGCGATGGATAGGCACGTGCCGTCCATATGGGGGGAACTTGATCCAAAAATAGCGAATTCTCCAGCACTTCCATGTCGGACGTTATTGTTAGTTCACCCTGGTTTAATAGATTTATATTAAATTTAAGTAAAAATGTTTATTGAATTACAGTATTGAGTGTCACTGAGACGCACTCCGGAAACATTACGAACACATCCGTCTGACAATTTCTGCTAAATTGACAATATTAGATGAGTTTTCAATGTGTTTCAGAGTGGTCTAAAAAAAAATGATTACCTTTAATCCTAAATCCAATTCTTTTAAGCTTCGCTTCATCTCGCCCGTCAAATAGTTCATCCGCTCACATTCCTGAAATGCAACAATCACATAAGGCGTCCGCTCTTCCACCTTGTTCATTATTTCAATCATATTGAATTCTTCAGGCAATTTTTCCATAATTTCATCAAGCACTTGTTTAACCTTATCTTCTCGCGTTACCGTAGCTCCACTGCCAGATCCGGCATCTCGTGGCTGCATTTCAAAAACGGTTCGAAACAGACTTTCAGATGTTGTGGTCAGAAAACCGATTTCAGCATTTGGATGTAACCCGTACAGATATGGCGTTTCTGGTGGCATCATATCATCAACATAATTATGATAGCCAGCATAATCTGTGTTAGGCGGTGCTGGAAATCCGGGTGCAAGTTGTAGCTCTCCATCGACAAGATCAGCTTGCATGTATTCCTCCAGATAAGATATGCACAATCTGCGATCCCAGTCATCGGTAATATGTCCGCCGTACATAATTTCACCGAAAAGATAACGCAGATCTTCCCATGGTACCTTTGAGTTTGCCTCCAGATAATTAAAAAGTACCGAAACGCTAATGTTCAAATCACCAACATTAAATGGATAGATTTTATTCCATCCCTGTGGTCCGAATTTCCGACGTTCAGCGACAACTGCATGGAAGTAACACAGCGCGAATAAGATAACTTTAAACTCGGCTTCCTTGCCTGACATTTCCAGCGTTTCTTGTGTGAAATTGTCGAGTGCTTTGTGCAGGTTGGCCATCATACCGGTTGGTGGTTCATTTGTTATTTTAATCGATGATTCCAGAATGCCCTGTGGAATAATGTGAGCCGACGCAGTGGCGGCTGGTTCAGCACTTACAAAAATCCTGTAATCAGGATGTGAGCCATCAGCATAGAATTCCATTTTCTTTTCCAGTTCGGGTAACCATTTTTTAACTAAATGAATATTTTGCAGAACAACCCAATGACCAGATTGAGCTGCCTGATCCATTGCCGCTTCGGCAACGGTTTCTTGACCTTGACCAAGAGATACATTGTAAAAATTACCCTTATCTGCTGTATAGCCCATTTGGTGACCCAAAGACTCAACGTCTTTCAGTGGATTAACACCCGGTGATAAGATGAAGAAAATTGGAGTTGACGGACTCGTTTCCTCAAATGATTTAGCAAATTCCAGCGTACGGTTTTCAACGTACTTAGGTCCAAGCTTTTCCTCTATGAAATTTCTAAAAAATCAATTAGAATAAGTTTTGGAAAAATAAAACACAACTTACGCTACAGCATATGTCATTCGATCTGGGCGCAATGCCCGCATCATGCAAAGCCTTTGCAACGGCGTTTTATTCTTCCATTCCTGTGGAAATTTCTCTTTTTCCGGACATTCTGATTCAATTAGTTTTTTCCAACGTTTCGAAGACGTTTCAATGTCACGATCCAAATTTCGGAATTCATCCTTGGCAGCCAAACTGCAGATGCCACCCCACGATGTGTTCGATAGGAAGTCAACCGGACTGGTGACGTGCGGTTTTATAGGGAATCGTAGCAGAAAATCAAGTTCAGCCGTTGAAATCTCTTCGCTCATCAACAGAATCTGAAAATTTCAAATTTCAACTTTATTTTCAATTTGTTTTATTGAAAAACTAACTTGAAACGCCATTTGACATGCAAATATTAGCTTGTCACATTCGAACAAGCCTCTGGTCGTGTACTGATACACCGAAAACGAAATGCAATCAATTAAATTGTTCACACGCTGAGCCACCTCTTCGGCTGGTTCAGCCTTGGCAATGGCCTTTTGAAAGACAACACTGAAAGCCTGAAATATTTAAAAGTTAAATTTTGTTCATCACATTTTCCTAACTCGCATACTTTTAGCGAAAATTGATAAATCGGATTAATGGTGTTTAGATCGTTCAGGATAAAATACAATAGACTAGCCCTTGCCGCCGCCGGTCTATAGTATTCTCTGGCCACATCGATTTCTTGTGATGTAATTTTTGCCTCCGCTACCTTCTCTTCAATTTCTGCAGCTGTCTTTTTAGTTGTTTCTAAATTCTCTACCAAAGCAGTGTCGCCCAAAATATTCCCGCCTGCCGACGATAAGCGAGACAACAGATCATCCTCTAGACTTTTCAGCATTATTTTGAAATCATTTTGTTGTTTAGTTAGATCGGCCTAAAAGAAATTCGATTACAAAAGGTCTAGATTAAAAAAACTAGCTAACTTTTAACTCTTCCAAATCGGGACGTTCGGCTTTTACCACCTCAGCCAACAATTGATCTTCTAGACCATCTCTAGTTACGGTGAAATTAATTAAAGTGGTCTGTGCCTGCATTTCTGGCTTATAATGAGGATTTGCTAATTTAGTGTGCAGAATAAGTCGGAAATTGGAATGATATTCGATTTCTTTGTCACCGATTTTGATAGCTCTATGGAAAAAGACAATTAGATCAAATTTAAAAATTATCTAAGCTTAACTAACTTTCCCTTCTTTATCAGATTTCTTCCAATTAACGGATCCAGTACAGGATCCAAATTTTCACCAATATTTTCAATAATAACGGTGTGCCCTTTATTGAGCGCCTGCTCAATTATGTCCAAATAGCCTCGTTGACCTAACCGAATTACCTTTAAGGCGTCTCCATATTTCTGTTTAATCCACTTGACACCCTGCAGTTGAGGATCAATCATCAGTGGCCAACGATCAGAATTCGAAAGGATCGTTGCATTTTCTATGGACATTCGATCGCTTGGCAATCCTTCGTTTTGCCATTGAGCTATTGTTGTGTCATCGGTAAGCAGAGTCAACGGATCCAGTCCCTCAGTTATTGGAATCGCGGGCTGTTATTCGAAAAAAATTATTTTTTTCAATACAATTCAAAAATTTTACAAACCTCTAACGTCTTCAGGAATGGCAACCAAAGTTTGTTCATCAAATCCAAACGAAATTGTTTGGTAAAACAACCAACGTACGAAATAAAGGCTGTAATGAGCAAGGTATCACCGGGCAATGTAGTTCCTTGTGCCATAAATCTAGAAAATATTTAAATTAAGAAAGAACAATAAGCTTTCACATAAGTTTACTCAGCCACAGCTTCGGCCCATCGAACATTCTCACTGGCCAATCCACCGACCAAACGATTGGCCAATTGAATTGTTGCCTGTGTTGCATCCGCCTCCTTTTGACATCGCATTTTATCGGCAGTTGCCTTTTCAAAATCTGCCGTCAGGTTGGCCAACATTTCTTCTAGGGACTAAAAATAAAATGAATTCCTAATTTTTAAACCACATTTTTCATAACTTACAGCAACTTTCCGCTTAATAACAGCCAGTTTATCCTGAGCGGCGGCTAACTCTGCGTTGGCCTGTGCCAAAGCCTTACGTTTCGGCTCAACGTCACAGAAAACTTCATAAAACTTTATGATATTTATGACCCAGGCACAGAGACCAGCAGCCGCACCAGATTTGGAACGAATAAAATCCGGTTCAAATTCGGCATCATTCAAATACGGTTGAATGGCCTTTATAATTTCCGGATGAATATTTTCCTTGTCGTAATTGATCAAAGCATCGAGAAATGCGTCCACTTTTGCCATTACCAACTGTAAAGAGATTTTTATAGGTTAATATTTAAAAGATGTAACATTGGTTAAGTCATGGACATTAGTGTCAGTAGGACAACAAGTCCGTTGACAAATAAATATTTTGAATTACTTTGGCAGCCTTCCAACTACGGTCTTTCGGTATTTTACCATTTGGAGCCATCAAAACCATAACGGCAGCCGTAACATTGGTTACGGCTCCCGGTGGTGAACCGAAAGATTTCAGTTCTGTTAAATTGTTTTTATTCAAAGTGTTCAGGGCCTCTTGTGCAGCCAACAAAGCGGGTTCTGCCTTTACCAAATCTTCCTCACAATCTTTTTGTTTCTTTGATACTTCTTCGGCAATAATGCCGACTTTCTCCTCCTCTTCGTCGGCTAAAATAAAAGGAAAATTAAAAAGGGGTTTAGTTAAACGTCGAATACGTGCCTAATGCTTTTTCCGTTTGAACTTTATCAGTCTCTATTCCGACAATTGCTATCAACGCATCGGCAGCATCATTTTTCTCTTTTAACTCTATTTCTTGCACTGCCAACGTTAGTTTCAATTCGGCCACCTGTTCGGCCGTACTACGAAGCTTTTCCAAACCATTTTCCAATCGCGCTACCTTTCCACGAAGTTCAACATTTTTCTGATTCAGCAGTTTCGAGTAGAGACTTATTTGTTCTAGATAAGATTTTGGTGTCGTGTAATTATAACGTCTCTCATTCTGCAGATACGCTTTAGAAGTTGTGTTTACCGACGTATGAACATATGCCATAAATCGAGCAACAGAATCTCGATATTCGTGCGACAAGTCTGAATCTCGGAGGAAATTCAAAGAAACAGACATTAGGGCTTCTTGAGGCCACTCATGGAACCAATTGATCGAAGTGCAATTTATTATGGCTGGGAACTTTCTCGAACGAACACGCAGTGTACTGCCGACTGGTGAAAAACATAAAACCACTTTCAGTTGTTTTCGAACTCGATCTATAAAGAACTTCCAACAATTTTCCCTAGTATCAACCAAACCGGCTCCCTTCACCTCATTTCGAACACCCGCAATTATATTTTCAACTTCATCGTCTGGAAATAAATCTGGAATTTCTCCTGAAGCCAACATATCGTTAATAAGAACAAGAAACTGCTCGTTTGGAATTTGGGCATCTGTCATCAAGAACATTATGCCAACATTTTTCAAACCAGACTTCAAATACAGCCCCGACAATTCTGTCTTCAAATCCGTCACACCATAACCCTTTTTCAATTGAATCTGCGAAACTTCTAAACTTGAAATAAAAGCGGCCAGGCGAGACAAAGATTGTTTGCCGCTACCACCTACCCCAACCAACAGGGCACTGCCTCGTGGTGATTCCAGGATGCGATTAATTCTGTATAAGGAATTAATTATTGTTTTATTATCTGAGATTTCTTAAAACTTATATACCTGCAAACATGTTGCATTGCATCCTCAAACAAAACCAAACTCATTGCAGCCACCAAGTCATTATAGGAAGTTTGAGCCTCTTGCAGTAGCTTCGTTAAGGCACCCCAATCTTTGACGGGCATATACTTTGGCTCCCCAATTCCACCGGCAAAATGACAATGGATGTTTGGCTTATCAAACACAATAGACTCGTCAATTTCTTCAAATGATTTCTTTACAATGTCCGTTTGCATCTTCGTAAAACTATCGATGTCTTTGTCGTCGGTCAACTTGTCACCGTAGACCCGTTGACTTTCGTGCAACCACAGGCGGATCAAATCGGTCGGTGTGTTTATGCATTCATTGGTACTGAATAGGAGGCCCTAAGTTCAAGACAATTAAAAATGATAGAAAACCTTTCGACCTGCAAAGCGGAACCTACCTGAAAAACATTACTTAAATCTCGTAAATTGAAAATGTAATGAAACTTTATGGCAGTTGGCAAAAATATCTGTCCCGCCTTGTTGTGCAATGCCAACGAAGCGGTTACAATGTTTTGCGACAATTTTGTAACGACAACGTTAAATTTCTGTTCGGCATTAATGAAATGTTGTGACAAAATTGAATGATAAATGGACATTAGTGAGTCTGTTGCCGGAAAACTAACGGCAAAAACGCAAAAGTGACGTTGAAGTCTTGGGTTTATGGTAAAACTGCCACTTGTAGGATTCATACACGCTACATACTGACAATTGTTTATATCTTTCAGGGACAATTTGTTACGATCATACCAATGACCATAGTCCAGATGTTGCCTTATTAAAGTATGCGGTTGAACTGTTCCGTACGTATCGACCTCTGGCATATTTAAATCATCGACAAAATAAATCATAGTTTTATTGCCAGGTGGTCCATAATTTCGACCGGCTTTCTTTTCCAACGGTTTTTCCAGTATTTTCTGTAACATTTCCGATGTTGTGTAGAAATTAAAGGGTACGTTTGTAACCGCATAATTTTCCGATAAATTTTGAAGTTTTTCGTTTACCAATACGGTTTTACCGCAGCCAGCATTTCCGACCAGCATAACTGGGTGCTTCTTAACCATAAGCAGATCCAAGAAATATCGCACTCTGATCGACTCAGACGTATGAACGAGCACAGCTTGAAGGGGTAAGTCTGAGTCCAGTTCAAATTTGGGAATTTTCTCTGTCCAAAGTAAGAATTGTTTCGTTTCGGTGTCAATGTAATAGTCAAAGACCGTTCCACCGGTTGGATATTTAACCGATTTAAATTCATTGACCCACCATTTACTAAACTCGACCCTATAGTCAATGGCCGTGTCTTGAAACATAGCCGATCCAAAGGCCCAAACACACGCAAATACAAAGTACAAATCATGCCATTCCTTCGGGCAATCATTTGGCGTATTTGCCGGAATTAGCAGACATTCGAGTAGATGGCATAACATTTGCACATGTGCCATTTCTACGACCGGCGTGATTTTCTTAAATCTTGTTCGGATATTTTCCAAGCATGGTGGAATGTATTTATCAAAGAGAATAACCAAATTCGATTTTTCCGATGGAATTTTTCGTGTTTCTATCCAACTGGAAACGTACGGATTCCATCCCAAATCCTGTGGATTAATATACAGGATTCCGGCTCGAGAAACTGTAGCCGGAGTGGCTGTTCTCAGATTAGATATCTCAAAGAGTAAGCGCATCGTTGGTGTTAGCGCAATTCGCTCGTTACTAGCAAGTGTCAACACCTTATTGTCATCCATCACCGTGTTCAAACTTTCAATCCACATCGGATCAATATCACCATCTAAAATTATCCATTTAGGATTATCACCCGGTAGATTTGCTTGATCTCGCATCAAAACTGAAAACAATCCATCTTTCCATTCGCGTGTTGCCGGATTAATGATGCCAAACAGTTCGTCATTTGTCACCGCCTTTGGATTCAAATCATTGAAGACAGGTTTTCGTTTAATATTCTGATACGTTCTAAATAATGTTTTCCAAACTTGCGTCTTTCCCGTTCCCGCATTTCCAACAATAAAAACAGAATGTCGAACCTCCAGCAGTTCTTCTAGTTGAACTACTTTCAAAATGAAATTATCTTCCGGTTGAAGAAGCAAATCGGTGGCAGCCTGTTTAACTGTTTTCTCAAAATCTTGATCTCTCTTTCGAGGTACATCCAATGCTGGAAACAAGTCACTAATCAGTCCCATAAACACAGGCATATCATCGGTCACAACTTTCGGAATATTAAAATCACGCAACGCTCTCATCAGTACCTCTTCCTCCGGTCTTCCGGGATCGCCACGCTTTAGCGAACCAGCCACTACCAAGACAGATTTAATAGCTCGCAAACCCCAATCGTAATGATCCTGTTTCGAGAGCAATTCTTTGCAAAGCGTGTAAAGCGTAATAAACTTCCTGGCCAGCACTCTGGCATCTTGAAAACCTTCGGCAACCAACATAATTTCACAAATCAGTTCAAAATCTGGCACAACCATGGCACATGGACGAAAGAGAGCCTTCAGATTTTCTGGCAATTCTGTACGACCCGCATAACCCGGATTCATGGTGATAAAAATACCAACTGTCGGGACGCACACAATCATTTCGCCCATAAAATTAAACAGGGACTTCTTGTCACGAATAGCATCCTGGACGGATTTCACTTGCACTGCTACAACAGACAGTACCTCCACGGAAATTCGATTGAACTCATCGAAACATCCCCATGCACCGGTCTGAGCTAATCCTTTGTAAATGTTGCCACAAGACTAAAACATTCATTTTCAAATAATTGTGGCCGATTTTAAGCGGTTACTTACTTTGTAATCCATTTGTTCGGAACAATTAAACACGTATACCATAATGCCCAAGGCTCGTCCCAGATCTTTTGTTGTTTCTGTCTTGCCCGTACCGGCGGGTCCTGTTTAAAAGAAATTAATCTGGATAATATCTAGTTTAACCTTTGCACAGCAGAATCAAGATCCCTCCTCTCAAAGGGGTGAAGGAGCGGGGTTCAAAGTTTGTATGCAAAAGTTTTAGAACGCAATATTTTGATGCCACACCTATGAAAAGGTTTGTAGTGTAAACTTAAGGAGGGACACACCCTCCTTTCCAATAAGAGATCTTAAAACTAAAATTGTAGCACTTTTCACTTTTCAGACCTTTCATTTGAATCCACACAACCTATATATAAATAATTATATTTATTATTTTTCATACAAACGTTAAGCCTTCCTCCATTTTGAAAGGGCTGTGCCCCCTATTTAGTTTACACTAAAAATTTTTTTAATATACAACTTTTGCATACAAACTTTAAAGTTTAACCCCACCCTGCCAAAAGGAGGCGTTTCCTTAAAAGTCGTAATATTTTTTTATCAGTGCATGATCCTTTATAGTAAAGGTGGGGTCAGGGTCATGTTTGGAGGATGTTCGTTCTCTTGCATTTTCGACGATTTCACTCTTACCAGCCGGACCTCCGCCCATAACCAAATGCAATGACTGCGTCAGTGTAATATAACAACGATCCGTTAACGGAGTTATCACAAGCCTCGGCGTATTGCCCAAATACTCATGCGAATAGCCAAATTGAGCATCGCAAATGTTCGCAAAGCAATCCGATTCACCATCATCCCAACGATGCCTCAACTGTGATTGCCATTGAAAGGCCGAAGCAGTCTCCAGCTTTGATTGAATAAATTTGTTAACAACATCCCTCGAGTGGACATCAATCGTACAGATTGTCATGATTTTTTGACGATCCCCCTTGGTTAGTTCGCCCAATAGCAGCGAAATCAGAACGCTCAGTTGGAAGACTTGCTTTTTGTAATAGTCTTTGATGGCGTTATCGTAGCCCTGGAATTTTAAATGGTTTCATAGCGAAATCTTTAAAAGAAAAAAATGTTTACCTCTTCCAACCGGCTAAAAGCAATATTCACTTCGGTGGTCCACCAAATTTGCGTGCCACACAATGAAACTTGCGCGGGATAATCAAAAAGCCATTGTTCTCGAGGTTTTTCTTCATACGCTACCACAGCGTCACCCATATACAGTCTTAATGTTGATCTCATACGATCCTGTATCTTATTAAGCCAAACTTCAACCTTTAAAATTTGTCAATTAGGTAATGATTAGCATTTGTTCTAAAAAATTACCGGTCCATTACAGTCCGCATCTTCGTTAAACTCCACATATTCACCATCCTTGGCGATCATACCCAACGCACACTTGACCATTTTACCGTCGGCATCTTTTACGAAATTTAACTTGGCAATTGAATCGAAAAGTTTTGTTAAATGTTTAACAACAAATTCCGGTTGAGTTCCGTTGCTCAAAATGTCGAGCAAATCAGCTGATGATACGAAATAAAAACGTGGAAACGCCAATCGTTTCGTTTCTAAATATTCGGCTAGAGCTTTTTCGCAAAGCGTCAGTTCCTTTTGCAAACTTTCCAAACGTTCACAAAGACCATCCCGGTTGGTCGATTGAACAACATTAGACGTTTTGGACATTTCTTCCATGAGAATTTTAAACTCTGTATCTATGCGATCGAAGCGATCCGAATCGACGGGCAATTGTTTTCGAATATCTTCAGAACTCATGAAAATACTTTCCAAATGGGTCCAGGTTCGCTGTACCTCAAACCAAACCGTAATTACCTGATCGGCAATCATCAGCTTCTTTTGCCAACTCGACACTTCTTCCAAAAAGTGAGCGATAAATTTCGATGTTATCAAATTTTGCAAACAAACTTGATTGTCCTCTAGCGTTTCGATAAGTTCTTCAGAAGCCTTCAGCAAACTGCATCCCGTTCGACCGTGAATCTCGTGTTCGAATTCCATGGCCGACCATGTTGTATGCAAATCACGTAAAATCTTTTCCATCGACATTTCCTTAACGGCTTTATCGACAATATTTTTCACCTCTTCCTCACATTCGTGCAAATTTAAGGCTAACAATTCAGCCAACGTTGTATCTTTGTCCATAATGAATTCCACCTAAAATTTCAAAATTCAGTTTAAAAATTGGAAAACTCAATGTGATACACAAAACATTGTTTTTTATGAAAATTCTTTTATACTTAAAAAAAAAAACAAAAACTTAGCATAAATATTTACAAAGCATCTGTTTAACTTACGGTTATAGTTTTGGCTAGTTCGGCTAATTTCTGGAAAATTACGTAAAATTTTTGATTATTTTATTAAAAGGTGCTGTACATTTTTGGGTTTTGTCTTAGAATGCTAGAAAAATTGTATTTACAAAGCTGTGTAACAATATATAAGTTTGAATTGCTTTGAACACATAGGCAGGCAGGTCTATTTTCATTCTAATCGAATTTGGTCAAAAATGAACAATTCTATGAGGTGGAACAATTTTAGAAAAATATTTTCAGGAATTTTAACTATGGAATTAATATACATTTTTTTTCTAAGTATAGTTCAACAAAATCATCGATATTTTGATATTTAAAAAAATTATCATCGACATTTCAATATTTCGAAAATTATCGATATTTAAAAAAAATCATCGACATTTCAAAATTTCAAAAAATCACTGATATTTAAAAAAAAACATCGGTATTTCGATATATCAAAAAAATTATCGATGACTCGATATTTAAAAAAACATCGATATTTCGATATTTCAAAAAAATCATTGACATTTCGATATTTCAAAAAAATCATTGACATTTCGATATTTCAAAAAAAATCATCGATATTTTTCGACTTTTCTAACTGCACTGATTGCTTTGAAATTGTAAAAAACTGATCAGCTTAGAAGAAAAACAAAAAAAGTCGGATTAATATTTCTGCGTTAGAATCTTCCGAGTGCCCGAAGATGACGCAGATTTGAAGTATAGCTGCTTATTAGCCGATTCAAAATTAAAATGTGTCCGCAGGCAATTCAAAAAAAAATATTGTCTCTCTTTAAACTCTAATATCTAAATTGTTCAAAACTTATGTATTTACAGGGGGAAAATGTAAAAATAAATTTTGAAAATTTAAAAACCTTGGTCGAAGCCATCAGCTGGATCCAATGTCTCTCACGAATCGCTGGATTTTGCAATTCGCCCACGGCACGCAGCGAAGTTAGCATATTTTTAACCGTAGACTCTAGCAACGTGTACGTATCCCATGTTCTCATTTCTTTGTCCAGCAGGCGAACGTCTTTGGCAAATTTCTTACACTCAATGTCCATATTTTCAACGTCAATTTTACGCCATGGCGTTGTCTTCCAATCGTCAATGCTGGTTCGAACGATATATACATAGTCCCATAGTTGCTGCGTAAATTTAGACAGAAATCGAATTATTGTCGATTAGAATATAGAGAGCGTGAATACCTTGAGCATTTTTAATTCCTTGCGACATTGTTTTAACAATTTAAATTCAGGCACATTGACCTCAAACAGACTTCCCGAACTCTGGATGTCCTTCATTACACCTTCAAGACGATTTAAATCCCCGTTAATACGATCCATCCTGTGAAAGGGTTCACCACAATCGTACCGAAAGAACGGGTAACTTTTGAACACTTCTCGAAAGAAGCCTACATGTGAATCGAATCCTGTTATTTTATTTCTAACTGCTACAACCTCGGTTGCCTGTAGTGGAGCCACTTGTTGCTTCACAGTTAGAGCAATCTTTTTCGTATTTGCCCATTGTTCGGGCAATTCTTGCAGCAGAACATTAACCTCTTCCGGAATGTCCATGTCATAGTATTTCAGTAAATCGATAGTTTCTTGCATTGGTTCAAACATTTCGTCAGTTATCAAAGCTCGCTCTTTGACATTCATTAAGAATGCCATAATATTTACAAGTCCCTCATAATCCCCTTCCACTACTGTCTGCAGCAGTCCTTCGTCTGCTTTACGTATAAAATTGCCCAGATCACACAGATTACTTGTTACCCGATCGACCAAATGATCCTTAAACATATTGCCCCATTTTCGTACAATATTCAGCAGGGACTGTCGAAACGGTCGAACATCTACTTGAAACCATGCGTTAAATACTTGAAAGGCATCAATGCCCTCAATTTCCAAAAATAAGGATTCATAATTGTCGATTTGTTCCCGAAACGCCTCGATTGTCGGTTGACAGTGTTCGGGTGCTGCCAGATCTTTGGCCATAACTAAATCAATTTCGTCCGGCTCAAGTACTCGACCATATTGCAAAAAAAGTTCCATCGAGAATACCCGATCTTCATACCAAAGATACGAATACCGTTCGAAACCCCGACAAAAGTCAGCCGCTTCCTGTACCACCTTATCCACCCCCTCCAGGATCTCCTGTTTCATGTCCCGCATATCACGATTATTGCAAATAATATCTTTATAAGTTTCGGGCGACTGCTTCTTCAGCCTCGGTATGAGCGATGACATTTCCGTTATATCCTCAATAAGATCGACCAATAAATGATTGAATCCCTTTGGATCGTCTGGATTTAGAGATGGAACAAAAACCAGATCAGGCTCCAGCAACTCCAGTCTAGACTCAAATAAGGCTGCATAATTATTGCTCGGATCCATTTGTTCGGCTATGTAGCCCATGCTTACGCCAACGGTCAACAGTAGATTTTCGTAAACAATATTATCGATAAACGACACATAGTCTTGCCATGTTTGAGATTCTTCAGTCTCTTCCATGCCGAATTGTTTGCGATTTTCGGCCAATAGACTAGAGAAAATTAATTCTTTATCGACCGTTTTTATTATGAACTTGAATACATTCATCAGACGTTTGGTCAAAAATTAAAGCCTTTTTTATAATAAAAATGTGACACTGAAATTTACTTATCAAAAATTTTAAAACAGTTTCGAACCTATACGTACCGATCTTTAGAGTGGTTGAGGAACTCCACTGCGACAGTTAATTGAAATAAAGCTTTCGGATCCGTGTCACTTTACTGTCAGTGTGGAGTTCCTCAGTCACTCCGAAGATTATAGTACGAAACAGTTTTAAAAAATTGTTATAGACCCGGGAACAATTCCAGTAGTTACAATTTTATAATCAAATAAGTCTAGGTTCTTTGACCGAACTTCTTTCTCACAAACTAAATAAAATTTATTCAGAAAATTTCGAGAAAAAAAGACCCAAGCCACATACTCATGAACAACAACTGCAGCCTCTTTAATGTCAGCATAGCGTCGGCTCATCCGATCCACTCGTTCGTCCAAACAAAGAACGGCATCTTTTTTCGAATCCTTCCGCTCAAACAACGGTACCTTTGACCACACCGACATTATGCTACGAATCTGAGCCACATTTGATTGAGTCCGTTGCATACGTTCTTGCAGTCGTTCGACGGGCTTACGTAAATCTAGCAAATACTCCATAATATCTTGATTTTAAGATCAGAAAATTAGTTCTTTGTTATTTTTAAGTTGTATGTCGAAATACCTTGAGTGTTCCAGGTTAGTTCATGAATTCCTGTCTCAACGGATTTGTCGATAGCCTCAATTTCACTTCGAATTAGTTCCAGTTCAACTTTGGTGCTCTTTTGAACGATCTGTTAAAGTGTAGTTGGTTATTTGGCTTCTTAGCCTATTTACCAGGGAGGAAAACCACTTTCGGAAATGATGGGAGAAATGTTTTCGGAAATTACTAGAATCATGAGACTTAATTATTTCGAATATCACAGGTATAACTTCGGAAATCATGGGACAAATTATTTCAGAAATCACGGAAATTATTTTGAAAAATAAGTATATCACGGATATCATTTCGTAAATCATGGGACACAAAATTTCGGATATCACGAAAATCATTTCGGAAGGTACAAAATTTCGGAAATTACGGAAATCATGGAACAATATTTTTCGAAGTGGTTTTCCCCTGCCTATTATACGACTTACCCTATTGTACCAATCAATTGTCTTCTCAAGATTTAAGGTAAAGTTACGATAAATTTCATTTTTCTGAGCAAACTCTACACCCATCTCCGGCACACCCTCTTTGCCCATCAAAGTCATGTGATGAACTTCACGCAATATGGCAAACAATTCCGGATGAAAATTCAAAACAAGCAAACCTTTTTCATCGTTCCGTTTAATCAGCGACTTTTTCAGATTTTCTATTATTTGATCATCGATCTTAACTTTCCATTCGTCAAAAACTTGTTCCTCAAACAGTCCCAGTTCCTTCATCAGCAGTTCGTAACGTTTGAATAGCAACAGTGCTGCTTCCGATTTAGTGATTGGATGTTGAAGTGCTTGAAAATTACGAATTGGTGCCGTTAATCTAGCACCCAATTGTTTTATCCAACGTAATAAGGAAGTAATCGGCGGAAAACTTCTATCGGCAAATAAAAACCCATTCTTTCCAAAGTACTCCATTTGTCGATCGTATATTTGCTCACAAGCCGTTATTTCTTCGTCCAGCATCATCAGAATGTCTGAATATTTGTTTGTAAATTCCTCCTTTATCTTTGGACGATCCAACACACTGCCCACAATGCTAATCAGCTTAAACACACTCTCCAAATTGTAACAATCATCGAATGCTTGACATAGAATTGCAGCTAATTTCATGTCCAACTCCAAAATACGATCTTGAAATTCAGCAAAATCAGTAGTGAACGTCGAATCGTCAGGGTCCAGTACGTCGTACGTTTTAGAAGCAAAAGCAGCAAAGAATTGATTAAATTCTACATAAATAGCCGTTATTCGAGCGCTCAGCTGACGTCCTTTAAGGCCTCCAATTTCTACCTTTTCTAATTTGAGGAATTCAATGACTGTGCAGAAAAACCATTGAATTGTATTAAGGCGTTCCAGAAAAGCGTTAAACCGTTCGAACACGGCATTCGGATGAAAAGTCCAATAGATTGGTGGGCGAGATTCGTCCTTGAAGAACGGGTCTAGATTTTCTTTAAATTCTTCAAAATATACGCGAAATTGCTTGAGTATTTGAATCGACAGTGTGAGACGTTGCATTGCCTCGTCTATGTCTGTATGAAAAATTGACGATGGATCCAAAAAACGTTTTGCCTAAAATGAAATAAATTAGGAGCAGCCTTTCCTTTTCCTAAAATCTAACTCACTTGATAAATCAGCAAATTACAAATTTGCCTCAACAAAACAATCAGCTTGGACGATTGACAATAGTATCGTGAATTGGCCCAAACCAAACAGACAACGTACATTAAAGGCTTTAGCAGAATTTTCGATTCAGCAAAATCCGTTTCCTCCAATTGAGTGAAATGTTTTTGCAGTGGATTTAGATAAATTGTTATATCCTTTGCTTCGGCTAGGGCTAGAATCGAATTTTTAGTTTAAGAAACCCAAAATTGTCTGCATCTCTTACCAGTTACGACATTCTTGAACATTGTTCGAAAACACGGAAAGTATGCCGATTCCGAAAATTCTAAAATTATGGCCATTGAATGGATCTTCTCACTCTTTAGTTGTTCGTAAATTTGAGTTAAATTGGTGAGGCGATTATTCCAGAATGTTAATTCTATGAAAGAGATTCAATCGATTCTTAGATTTTTTTTTATCAATTTGTGAAAGTCTTACCAACAGTTGGAACCGGATTCTGTCCATTATTAAATGCATTCGATGGACTTTCAATCATAACGTCGTTAATTTGTGTTGCCCACTTGATGACAACTCCCTCAATTGCACCCTTTAGGTATAAATCAATTTCACAAGTATTCGTTAGCTCCAGTTCATTGGCAGCTTTTACGATTTTTTCCACACCAACTGGCATAGCCAAAATTGTTTGACCATTTACTTGACCTTTGACCTGAAAAGTTAAGCTTAATTGTGTAAGGAATTAGAGATGTTAAGTTATCCTATACCTGATAGACAGTACTTTTTAGATTATGAACATGTTTTTTCACATCTTGGGCTACCATTTCTGGCCATCCCTTGTGATTGTCTTCATTTGACAGCAGTGGTACAAATACTTCATCAACCAAACTGGAAAGCTGATCAATAGATCTGGTGGCCAGATCACCAAAAATTAGCGAACTCTTATAGTCTTCTCGGGGAACGGGTTGTGCATGTTTTTTGATGAAGTAGACACCTAAAGTGAAATAAAATGAAAACCATATGGTATCAGATAGACAAAAAGGGTAAAATGGTCCTTATGCTCCCTTGCTTTGGAATAAAAGTCATTATGATGAGAATATGAGATATGTAAAGTAAATGGTTGTTAAGAAAAATCTTATCTAAGAACATAATTCAAACCTTTGCTCTTTAACTGTGACAGCGGAAAGCTTGTGGTCGGTACAATTTGTGCAGACTGAGTTAAGATTATGATTAGCACTACCGGTGTTGGTCGATCTAGAAATTCTTTTAAAATTAGTTTATGCTCCTCAACAGTTGTCAATCGTAACCATTTCTCTGGTTTCAGTTTTAGCGTCTTCGATACAAACGAACCCATAAATTCACAACGAGTATCGGCACCCCCATTGTCACCGCCGCTTGCATTTTCGCCCATTTCACTTTAGTCTGTATGGGGATGAGTCTATATTCATTCATAAATGAGCACACACATCTTGACAAAATATTTATTATAATATTTTATTTATTTTTATTTATTTAATCACGCAATCTTGCAATCAAATCAAAATTCAATATGGCTGCGGTAATAACGATTTTTTTCTGTTACATAACGGCGTATGCCGCCATCTTGGAATTTTGGAAAAATTTTAATTTTTTTTGAAAAATTAGTAGTTTTCTCAATGATTTACATTTTTTAAATTGATTTTAATTATTCGAAACACATTTTTAAGGATGGAAATGTTTTAATTTATTGAAATATAGTTAGATTTCAATGAAATTTCATAGTTCTTATTAAAAAGTTAGGCTCTATTTCTAATCACGACTATTTTTGACTATTTTTAATTATTTTTAACTATTTTTTTGTTTATTATTATTTCAGACACATTAACAAATATTTTTTTAACTGAAATTAGTTTTAAAATTTAAATTTTCAAAATTAATTTTAAGAGAACTTTGGCGCAGTATCTTATAGTAAAGAAACGGTCTTTACTAAGGGAATTTTTCGCGACAACTAAAAACGAATTCCGAAAATAGTTTTATTCAAATGACAAAAAACTGTTATTTCGATTTATGTTTTATTATTCGTTGAGGGTAAAAAAAGCTTTTTATAATATTTTTATTAAACTTATATTTTAAATATGCGAATGTGTGGTTGTCTGAAGGATTGCAGAACGGCGTAAACTATTCGGTCGATTTTGCAGTGAAAAGTATTAAGGTATAAAAAGCTCTTAGACTAATTATTATGGAAAATCCAAAATTACAGTAAATAAAATTGCAAATTAAGTAAGTCAGTGGCGTGAAGTCTAAAGGCAGTAGTGTAAGCTCTGTAGTCTTATCAGATTTTCTTATTAAATCTCATGTCAAAATTCAATGATTTCCCCACTTTCAATCTTAAAATGAAAAAAGTCATTGACACATTGATTTCGCATGAAAATCCTTTAAATTCTTTTCAAATACTAAGAATTACCTCATAATTTCAGCAAAAACAGTTATGTTTCCATATTGTTTTAAATAAAACTTCATTTGTTCATTAATTTACTATAAATTTCATGAAAAATCAGGAAATTTTTATCAAAACTCTATAATTTGATCAACAATTTCTTTTAAAGTTCTATTTATATATCCCCAATTCACAACTCGCCACTGAAAAAAATTTAAAATTCCCGGGTTTCACTATTAACCCGATACAAAATCCAATTAGAACCGAGTCGAAATTGGCTTGAAAATGGTTTGAAAATGCCCATGGAAACGAGGTATATAAGAATGCTGATTTTTTATATGACTAACGCTGTACTAGTCATAATATAAATTAAGACAATTATAGCGTCCAAACACTGATAAAAAAAAGTATTTTTAGGCGTTGCAAAGCAAGCCGGGTACAGCAGCTAGTAATAATATCAACTCGCAACCCCCTTCCAAAGTTATACGAGTAGATAAATAATAATATGTCTATGCAGTTGTTTTGTATTATATCTAGGGAAACGTCTTTTTTGTGAGCTTTTAATAACGAAAAAAAAAACATATCAGTGGCGAGAGGTCTGATAGGGAAGTAGAGTAATATATGTTGTGTACTTTGGTATATACAATTTGTATTAAAAATATCAAATTATGGTAAGTCTTTTTTAGAATTTGTTTATATTTTTTTATATACTCTCAATAATTTTAAGGAATGGAAGAAACAACTATAGTCAAGGTACCCTCAATATTTTTAAGAAGCGGAAGAAATATCTTTAGTCAGGGTATACTCAATATTTTAAAAAGCGAGAGAAATACCTATAGTCAGGGTACCCTCTATATTTTTAAGGAGCGGAAGAAACAACTATAGTCAAGGTACCCTCAATATTTTAAAGAAGCGGAAGAAATACCTTTAGTCAGGGTACCCTCAATATTTTTAAGGAGCGGAAGAAATAAATATAGTTATAGGATACCCTCAATATTTGTAAGGGACGTATGAAACAACCATATAGTCAGGGTACCTTCAATATTTTTAAGAAGCAGAAGAAATACCTATAATCAGGGTACCCTCAATATTTTTTAAAAAGTAGAAGTAATTCCTATATAATATAGTTTGGGTATACCCTCAATATTTTTGAGAAGCTGAGGAAATACCAATACAGTCAGGGTACCCTAAATATAGTCAGGGTATACCCACAAAATTTTTAAGAAGTGGAAGAAATACCTATAACCAGGGTTCCTTCAATATTTTTAAGAAGCAGCAGAAATATACCAATAGTCAGAGCCACCTTAATATTTTTCAATTAAATTAAGTGAAAAAATAAAAAATATGAGAAATTTAACTTTCGAAAAAAATGCACATCTCGCCACTGACAAAAATAACTTATATACAAATAATTTCAAAATGATGCGGTTTAAGGAACGGATATCACGGAATTTTTTGTATCATTGTACATGAAATACATAAATTAATGTCATGACGAAAGTTTTCGTATACCTTCTATATGCCCACAAAACACATTTTTATGAATGAAACATAATTGTTTGTAATATATTTATTTTGATTGGAAAATATTATATACATAAGTATAGCCTATACATAAAATTTCAAATATTTAATTTTGTAACATATTTCTATATATAAAGTAAGACAATTTTTGAATGAATGAACTACAATTGTTGCGTGTTTCCAGACCGATGTGCATGACTGCGGATATTTAAATTTGATTATTATTTATGTATGAGATTCTCTATGAATGAATCTTGATGGAATTGAACAATAAATGTGTTTCCTTTTTTATTGTTATAGTATATAGTATAGACATAGACAAGTAAGTCAAATTTTACTAGTATATAGGAAGAGAAGTTTAACAGGTTCATTATCTTTACTTATATGAAATGTAAATATTATAGAGTTATTTATGAAAACTTATTTGTTATTTTTATACCAAGTCTGTGGGTATCACAGTATAATAATAACCAGTAGTAGCTTTTAAAAATTTGACACGGGATTTTATTTTCTTAATTTGAATGACCTTGATTTCATTGTAGAGGCAAAATTCTGTTTAAGAAGATGGCCGACAATA